>PITA01014825.1:0-52226 GCA_004023965.1 Spilogale gracilis | reverse complement strand
AGAAACTGACTACTACAAATTCTTTGTTTGGGAAGAACTCAGATGGTGCCAGGGTGCCTGTGACCTAAATCTTAACCAGACAGCCCATGTTGGACATCAAAAGACTCAAGCCTCAGAGAGCTGTGCTCTGTTCCCCAGCTCAACACACTGTGGGTACTCTTAATTACAAGCAGTAGGAAATAACTTGGGTGAATTTGCTATAGAAGGAATTTATCAGCAGGATATGCAATGCTCATCAAATCACTGGGAGAGATGGAGGATCTTTAGATGTAGAGGATAGAGTCAGGAATAATAGCCAAATCATACCACAGAGCTGGTCCAGAGAAGATGTCACTGTTGACTTTGCTGGGAGCGAACACTGTAGCTCACAGCAGCTGCCATCACACCCACATCCACCATCCCTGATTCTCCATGTTTCAAGCTTCCATTTTGAAGTCAGCAGCAAGTTGGGTGATGTACCTGTACTTTTGCTGCAAGAAAGCCAGGGAAGTGAATTTTAGCCTCTGTCTCAAAAGTAGGAAGAAAAGTTGAAAAAGAAAGGAAAAAGAATGATGAAAGTACCTTACCATCCTGCACAGCCTGTGTGAGAGGAATTCACTTTGTTGCTTCTGATAGTTTACTATTTCATAATAAAGGTTTTGGCCTACTGGGAATTATGATATAGTATATTTTATATGCCATGCTTCCTATATAAAGAGACTGCTTTTATTTTTAAAATGTATATTCTTTAAATGTAAATCTATACAAAAAGTATGATTTGTTTTAATCCGTGTATGGAATCTTCACATTCAGGGAGTGGGTGAAATGATATTAGAATGCAGTTACATCTCAGTGGAGAACGAGATATTTTTTATCTCTCTGATCTTCCTAGAACAATGATGCTCAACATATCAATTGGAAAAGTCTTTTTTTTTTTAAGTAAAATTTTACAAATCTCAGTATGTAAGTTGTACTGATATCCACTGGTTAAGAAAGTTATTAAGAAGAGTACAATGGGGGGCGCGTGGGTGGCTCAGTTGGTTAAGCGACTGCCTTCAGCTCAGGTCATGATCCTGGAGACCCAGGATCGAGCCCCACATTAGGCTCTCTGCTCAGCCGGAGGCCTGCTTCTCCCTCTCTCCCTCCCCTTGCTTGTGTTCCCTCTCTGGCTGTGTTTCTCTCTGTCAAATAAATAAAATCTTAAAAAAAAAAAAAGAGTACGATGATACTCATTGGTTAAGAAAGTCATTAAGAAGAGTGCTTTTAAATGAATTTGCATTTGATGGATCACACTAGCATCTACTTATATTTGTGAAAATAGAAGAACATGTATGTGTAGAATATATTTGACTCACATGCTGTTTGAGAACTCCTTGTAAGGACTCTGACTTTACTGCTAAGCCACACTGGAGGCACAGACGCACCAACTCTAGATTTTATTCAGGTTGGCAGCCATGGCCAAGTCTCCTTGGACCAAGCTGGCAGTGAATCAGTTGTGCCTTGGGAGAGATTGGTTCTCCTTGGACATGCTGGCTATGCTTCCCGCTGATTTTTGAGGTGGTGATTCATACAGGCATTTTTTTTTCAGTTATACAAAACTGTGCAGTACATGTGCAAGCCATTTTCAAGCAGAAAATAAAAGCCATTTTTAGAATTATTTGAACAGATGCTTATGGCTGGATTGAAAACCAAGGGTCGTGAGTGGAAAATCAACCACAGTAGAGCAGAAAAGTCTTCTACGACAATGAAAGCTGATTTCCTTCTCTGTGCTTGGCATTAAGCAGAATTAAACCTACTGGTGAAAGGAGTCCATTTCTTCTTTTGTTAGAGAGACCGCTTAAGCAAGGAGATAATGGGAAGATTTTTCAGCTGTTCTGTCCTTTCCTCTTAACTATGGGTATTCTCTTGTGACATTTAATGTGAACCATTACCTAGGTCAATAATGTGATAATTTGATTGGATTAGATTTTTTAAAAAAGTATAGAAGTAAAAACCTGGGATTTTAATTTGAAGGTTTGAGACCATATCAGTTCCAGCCCCTGTGTCTCAGGTGACCTCCCTTGGATTTATCATTAGTGGTACCCTCCTGAGGACAGGACAAAATGCCCTATACCAACTTTAGTTGCTGGTCTTTGCCAATTTGAGGTTGTGTGCAAAGCAGGAACCAATGTGGAAGTAAGTTTAGAGCACAGAGACGGTAACTTTAAAAGGCTGTTTGTGTAGATTAGGAGACAAACACTAAAAATTATATAGCTGATCGGGTTCTGTGTTAGTGAGTGATCTATGGCTCCATAACAAAGTAATCCAAACAGGTGTCTTCAAACAACAAAACATGAATTATCTAATGGTTGCTGGAAAGGGTCAGGAATCCTGAACTGGCTTAGCTGGGGAGTCTGGCTCAGGTGCTCTCATAAGGCTGCCACTAAGGTGTCAGCCAGGGCTGCAGTCATCTGAGACTTGACTGGGTCTGGAGGTCTGGTTCCAAGCTCATTCATATGGCTGTTGGCAGCAAGCCTCACGTCATCACCGCAGGGGCCTCTCTGTGCAGCTGCTCTTGACATGGCTTCCCCCGGAGTGAGTGATCCAGGAGAGAGACAACTCAAGACCAGAGCCAGTCTTTTCTAACCTAATTTTAGAAGTAGCATACCATCAGTTCTGCCACATTCTGTTAATCCCACAGGATGTGAGTACCGGGCAGGAATCATTGCGGATCATCCTGGAGGCTGCCTACCACCGGTTCAAATGACTAGCTTTTCTAGAAATCATGGGTTGGGTAGCTGCCTTCTTTGTACGTTTGAGGACAGCCTCTTGATCAAGGTTATAGTGACCTATCCTTACCTGAAAATAATTTTTATATCTTTGTTTAAAAGCATAAACATTATGATTTTTAAGTAAAATGTTATAAAGACTATAAATAATAGACACTAGTGTATAATATAGAAATCTAAAATTTTACATGAATTCCTTATAACCACAATTTTTAATCTATTTTTATATATCACTAAAATATATTTATTTTAAAAACTTCTGAATCTCAACTGGATATTGCTTAAAACTTTCAAAGTCAGAGTATACATTCATTTTGTACAAGCTGCATAGTATTCTATTAAATGGCTGTAGCAAATAGGATAACTGTACCAGAATCATCTGACCAGTCCCTATTGTTGGACAGTTGAGTTTTTCCCCCACTCTTTGACAAAACAAGAATCGTGTTTGTACATATATCTTTGCATGCTGTATGAGAATTCTTCAGAGCAAATTTTTAGAGTATATCTTTGTGTGAAAAAGGATGTGCATTAAAAATTTACTAGATATTGCCGAATTGTCTGCTAAAAATATTATATTCATAATATTTTATGATGAAAGTGCCCCAAACATCTGCCTTCTAATGTGAGTATTCTCTACTTTGATACCCCTTGCTGTGATTTTGAGAGAGACTGTGGTGTTGTACTTTACTTGGTAGAGAAACCTCAGAGACAAAGAAGGGTGGGGCAGGGGAGGTCTGCGGTGAGCTCAGACAGTCATCAGGGAGAGTGGTTCTGAGTTCACCCAATCCCAGAGCCCCAGTGTGGCTTCTCCACCTTGAATCTGACCACTGTTCATCTCTTAATGAGATGACGCTGATGTCTGTGCATCAATGAAGGAAGTAAGAGAGCAGATCAGAAGATAGGTGGATCAGAAAAATCCAGTTTACCCAGTTTTTCCCAACAGCCTCCCACCATTCCTTCCTGAAAATCTCTCCATTGCTTTGTCTGACACCTTAGACTCAAGATCCTTTATTTATTTTTTTTTAAGATTTTATTTATTTATTTGGCAGAGAGAAACATAGCCAGAGAGGGAACACAAGCAGGGGGAGTGATAGAGGGAAAAGCAGGCTTCCCGCCGAGCAGGGAGCCCAATGTGGGACTCGATCCCGGGTCTCCAGGATCATGACCTGAGCCGAAGGCAGTCGCTTAACCAACAGCCACTCAGGCGCCCCAACTCAAGATCCTTTAAACAGCACACAGATCATCTGAGAAAAGTAATGTCAATATCAGCCACTGATGTGTAAGCAAAGCTATATATCACCTTAGTTGAAGAGACTAAGACTCTGAAAGCATGGACTTCATTCATTCATCATTCATGAGTTCATTCAACAAATAATAACTATTGAGTACCCGCTGTAGGCCAGAAACTACCATAGACCTTGGTTGTATAATCATGAGCCAAAACAAGTACCAACATGGAGGTGCCAGTTAGTGGAGAAGGTGGACAATATTCAAATAATTTTGTGCTTATATATATATATGATTTATGATATATATTTATAAATTGTAATTATGTCTAGGAATGAGCAATAGTCTGGGAGCCAGGAAAGTGGAGATCTAAAGGCTGAGTTTGAGGGTTGCTCTAGGGGAGGGGGTTGGGGGAGGGGGTAACTCGTGATGGGTATTAAGGAGGGCGTGTGACATAATGGGCCGATGAATCACTGAACTCTGCCTCTGAAATGAAGAATACACTATATGTTAATTAGCTGAATGTAAATATAAATAAGGAATGAAGGCTGGATCGATGGATGGATAAATGGATGAGTTTGAGGTCAGTAGGAGAGACCCTGGGAGAATCACGCTGAGCAGAACACAAAGTAACAGATAGCATGCTTGCAAAGGCCTTGAGGTGGGAAGGAGCTGAACTGTTGGAGAAACTGAAGTGTTTGGGGAGTGATAGCAAGAGATGAGGCTGGAGAAAGGGCCCAGGACCAGATCATTCAGGTCCTATGCATTTTGTTAGAAGAAGCGGTTTGAGAAAGGAATTCAGGATATGGACATATTCACAAAAGCAGATATGGAGGAGAAGGCAGAAAGTGAGGGACATGGGGTTGGAAGGGAAAAGTGGCAGCTGGATAAAAAGCTCATCTGCTCCATTAGCCGTGCACCTCCTGTATCTCAGCATCCACTGGGTCTTCTTGGGCACACTGCTGTCAGCTGGGACCCATCACGATCCATGGCACATACTCAGGGGCAGAGCAGCCTTGCTAGGACCTACCATTCTGCCCTCATAGACTTAAAAGTCTGTGCCCCACTTTGCCTTTCAGCTTACCTGGGAGGATTCCAACAAAAGTCCATGCCCGTTTCTATTAATTGAATTACAGAGGAAAGGCCCTAGTGCATTCATCAAACCTTAATGCATCTCCACGTTGCTTTACAATGTCCAATGTTTTAAAAAGCCCCCTGCATCGTGCCTCTAAAGCGGCACTTAATTGACATAATATGGGTCACCTGTCTACATGGAATTAGCTGGCAGAGCTTCCAGAACAACCTACTTTTCCTCCCTTTTGCCTTTAGTTTTTGAACTTCTGAAAATGCGTCACTGCTGCTCAAATCAGTTTTCAGCCATTACTGAATAAAGAGGGGGTAGAGTGGAGAGCTGTGCGTCTAGCGCCAACATTTGTCCCACAGTGTGGTGGGGGGTAGGAAGGGAATGTTCGGGCCTCAGGAACTGGGCCAGGGACCCATCAGTGCTGCTCACCGAGCTGGTTGGCTTCAGCCTTTGCAACCGTGTGAAATGAAAAGTATAACATGGCTTGACGTCATGCTTTTAATGTCAAGCTTTATCAAAACCGTGCCGGTGTGTGTATCTGGTATGGGGAAAATGAACGAGTTCTGCTTTGCAGCAGGGGAGGAATGCTCATCAGCCCTGTGAGAACGAGGTAGCCTGTGGGCACAGCTTGGTGTTCCTGTGTCCCAGGCTGGGAAGCCACAGAGCCAAGCAGGTGTCCTTGGAGATGCACTGTCTGAACTCAGATCCTGGCACCCTCCCATTTACTATCTGGGAGACCTTGTAGATTTAATGAACTTTGCTGAGTTTCATTTTCTTCGTCTGTAAAATGGGAATAATGGTAGCCTCCTCTCATGGGGTTTTTGTGAGGATTAGGAGTTGAGGCATGAAAAGGCCTCTGTTTAACATGATTATTTAGTAGATTTTAAAATATAGCTAACAGTGCCTGGCACTGTTCTAAGTGCCTTGAATATATTAACATATTTAATCTTCCAAGATCCCAGGAGGTATGTGTGATTATACTCATCATCCCCATTTTCCAGATGCCCAAGATCGCCATGGCAGAACTGAGACCCAAACTTGGAACATCCGGCTCTGAGTCCTAGCTCTTTGACTTTCGGCCATATACAAGTGTCAGTTGTTGTTATTCTTGGGGAGGGTAGAAAGAATGGGAGAAATACAGTAGAAAATTGTGGGAAAAGGGGGATGAGAACATTCAGATTCCTTTGGACCTTGCACCTGGCTGTGAGCCTCTCCACCCTCCACCCACCCCCACTACCCCTTCTCCTGCCCCTCCCACATCCCTTAATTCCAGTGTCTCAGACTAAATACCGAGTATAGCTTAAATACCACACGGAAACCTCTTGATCCCACTTAGACGAGAGAAAGAGAGAGAGAGAGAGAGAGAGAGAGAGAGAGAGAGAGAAGAGAAGAGAAGAGAGAAGAGAGAGAGAGAGACACACCCTGGTGAAGGCTGGCCAGGGGTACTGTATGCCACCATGGCCAGGGCAGATCCCCCTCTTGTGGATTGAGTCCTGTCCACTTTTTTTTAAAAAATTTTATTTATTTATTTGATAGAAACACAGCTAGAGAGGGAACACAAGCAGGGGGAGTGAGAGAGGGAGAAGCAGGCTTCCTGCTAAGCAGGGAACCTGATGTGGGACTCGATCCCGGGTCTCCAGGATCATGACCTGAGCCGAAGGCAGTCGCTTAACCAACTGAGCCACCCAGGCGCCCCGTGTCCTGTCCACTTTCATGACTGCCTGGCATCTTCCAACAAACCAGAAGTCCCTGGGTGAAATTCTCAAAACAGAATTGAATGATTGATCAGATCTGACCTTCTAGAGGAGACTTATTCCCTGCAGTGTTATCAGCCTAGATTTTTTCTTCTAATATGTCAATGCTCCTGATATGAGGCCAAGGTCCCCATACTGGGGAAAAATATCGTGTGGGCAGTCCTTTACCAAAACCTTACCCCAGACAAGATGTTATCCATATGTCAAATACTGCAATCCACATTTCCATTACCTGGTTTGGTTTTGTTTTGTTTCCTTGAGGTGGGAGATGGTCTAGGAAAAGCTAAAATGTGTATTTAGGTAAAACTGCTGAAGTTGACCACCTTCCACCAGGAGTTATCTTAACCCGTAATCTTACCCATAGTTCTGTTCTTGGAGGGATGGAGGCTAATCATGTCTGCTACCTCGTTTGGAATGGTGGGTAGGGAGACCAGAAGCAGAAGTAATGCTGTCACATCTAGATCGATGGTATGGGCATTCATTGTTTAAACTTTCTGTGCCTTTGTAATTTTAAAAAATAAGTTGGGGGAAAAATAAAAGCATTAAATAAGGTTTATGGGGAAGAAGTAAAAAACAAACAAACAAAACAATAGCTACTGATGGGATCTTTGCACTGTGGGAGGGCATGATAGGATTAGTGGTGTTTTCCTCCAGGTCTTTGTGCATAGCGCCAGTCCAGGCAGAGGCTGGAGAAGTTGTAGGGAGGGGCAACAAATGGAAAAGGGGTGTTCTAGATAAAGAAATAAATGTCCTGGCTCTTCCTACTGTCATAGAACTCAAAGTTACTGTGGGAGTGAAGATTTCAACATTTAAATTGCATTCATAAGTCTAATATTAAGATCAAGGTACTCCATATATAGTCCCTTGAAAGTGACCCCACAATAACATAGAAATGTTGCACATGTATCTGGAAAATTTTTTCCACATATGTATTTCATTCTGTGTATACATTAAAAATAATGGAAAGAATATCACTAAAAATCTTTAGGTAGTAGGATTATAAATGATTTTTATGTGATCTCTATTACCTCTTTGAATTTTATAGACTTTTTTCAAGTGACAGATTATTTTATAATAAGGAAAAAGTCACTACATGAAAAAAATAAATGTTATATATGTAGTATCTCTAAATAACTTGTTTTCTATATTTTCCACTACTAACCATGGCATCAAATGGAAATATACTCCTTTAGAACTTAAAATTAGAAATTTCCAGAGAGTATGTCCCGTATCTTAAAAGGTGATAATGAAAGAAATGTTTGATGACTTTATTCATACTTTTGATTTTATGAATTTTGACCACCTTAATAATTTGCCTAATTTTGAGGAGTTTTGCACATTTACTGACTTTTTTTAAAAAAGATTTTATTTATTTGACAGAGGGAAACACAGCCAGAGAGGGAACAGAAGCAGCGGGAGTGAGAGAGGGAGAGGCAGGCTTCCTGCCAAGCAGGGAGCCCGATGTGGGGCTCGATCCTGGGTCTCCGGGATCATGACCTGAGCCGAAGGCAGTTGCTTAACCAACTGAGCCACCCAGGCACCCACATTTACTGATTTTTTTTTTTAAGATTTTATTTATTTGACAGAGAGAAACACAGCCAGAAAGGGAACACAAGCAGGGGGAGAAGCAGGCTTCCTGCTGAGCAGGGAGCCCATATGGGACTCGATCCGGTGTCTCCGGGATCATGACCTGAGCCAAAGGCAGTTGTTTAACCAACTGAGCCACCCAGGTGCCCACATTTACTGATTTTTAACAGCACTTTAGGCAGTACTTCCACAATATTACTTTTACTTCTTTTTTTTTTTTTTTTAACTCTACCATCATGGTCTGGCAATTTATCTAGAGGCACTTAGTCTGGTCAAGAATGTTGTGTGCATTTACCAATGTTTCATTTAATTGTTCAGACATTTCTTCCACAAGATTATTTTCAGTGGGAATCTTCCCAGGGGCTTCCTCAGAAGAGATCGTGCCAATAATTCATTTAGTTTCTTGACAAACATATTTTCATCTCCAGACTGTATAAAGTTCAAAGACCTTTGCTTGCTTGCTTTTTTATTTACTTTTGCAGGAGATACTGAAGCACTGTAGTCCTTTTCTTGGCTCTTGTGTAGGTCTGTCACCACTGTTACTCCAGTGACAGGCTGCCATACATGACAGCACCACTGAGCAGGGCTCATTAGGCAACACGAAATGGACATCAAGACCAAGGCTGAAGGGAAGAAGACCGCCACCTTGGGCAACTTCATTAAGTCCACAGAAATTCTGGTGAAGTAGAGCTGACCACAGTAGCCGAGTTCCTCCAACCTTTTCTTCCAGAATCTTTCTGAAGGATTCTCCCTGCTCAGGGTGACCAGGGTTGAGGAGGAGTTAGAATAAATGCTAACAGTTTTAGGGGAAAAGGTTTGGTAAAGCATGTTGTATGCTAAGCCCCTGTGTAACATTATCCAACAGTAAGGAGATGTCAGCAATCTTTAGCCATTTGAAGCTTTAAATAGACCACATGAGTAATGTGCTTCAGGTGCTTATCACTAATTAATTAAGTCATTTGTAAGTGAAATACCTAATTAAGGCAGTCTGAGGGAGCTTCTACACAGCCCTGATGTGGTGGGTCCAGGAATGGAGATTTCAGTTGGTGAAACTTGTTGGACAGGTTCCCATGGGCCAGTTAGCTTGATCAGATTTTATTTGAAGTGTGTGTGTGTGTGTGTGTGTGTGTGTGTGTGTGTGTGTGTGTGTGTTTGTGTGTTTGTGTGTGTTTTAAGTCTAGTTTGGGTTGAACTGGTAGTTAATAGTGGCCAGAATCACTCACAGATTCTTAGCTTTGGAAGAAACCTGAAGATAATGTGGTTAGGATCTCATGATAAAACAAGAGAAATGGACAAAAGATATGCATGACCTGGTGGGATGTCTTATGACTATGCGCGCTGCCATCAGGAAGGGCCAAAGGGCCTGTCACTTCCTGACTTTTTCCTTGGCTTTGATTTTAGGGGCATTTCTTCCTTTTTGGGGGGGGGGGCATTTCTTCCTACTTAAAAGTTTGCTTTGCCTATACCCCGCCAGAAAACTATGGAACCCACAGTGTTCATCGTTTTGTCTCAGCCAGCACAAAACTTTAGCCATGTTTAGAGCTCCAGTATATTAATCAGTTTAATTATCTGTTCCCTATGCTCCCTTTCATCTTCTTTGTTCTTTTCTTAGAATAAGGACATTGTCCTTAAAGGAAAAGAGTCTTGTAAAGGCAGTTAACTAGCTCATGAATAAAAATGCAATTTGGGGTTGAGAAATTTATTTTTTTTAATTTTTTTTATTTTGTTTTAAAGATTTTATTTATTTGACAGAGAGAAACACAGCCAGAGAGGGAACACAAGCAGGGGGAGTGAGAAAGGGAGAAGCAGACTTCCTGCTGAGCAGGCAGCCTGATGTGGGGCTCCATCCCTGGTCTCCGGGATCATGACCTGAGCCGAAGGCAGTTGCTTAACCAACTGAGCCACCCAGGCGCCCCGGGGTTGAGAAATTTATATTTAATTGTATTGTGCGCTGTTCTGTTACAAGGGAAAATGACACATTTGAGTTTAATAATTATGACTGACATATAATGTGTTTTGTTCCTTATAAACTGTTATTGCCACAAATAAAATGAACAGAATAAAGAGCATGAACGAATGCAGCAAAGTTACCTAGGCTGCTGTCAGGATATAGGATGGATTTAGAGAGTTAACAGGAACACAGATTGAACTTGGGATAAATGGAAATGAGAGGGAAAATGGATATAAATATAACCTATTAGAAGCTACCAGTTCTCTTCTGTGGTCGACTTCTCAGTGTGGAGTCTGGCTCACACTACCGTCGCCTGATAGCTTCCCCTCTAATCAGAGCTCGTGTGACTTTTCATGAAAAACAAAACAAAACAAAAGACCCTTCCTCAATAAATTTTAGGTCCTTAAAAAATTGTCTCTGCAACATGAATGGCTGTTTTTTTCTAGAATGTTTTGTAACAAAATGCTCTTTGAAAAACAAAAGTTGCATTGCCTTAAATTTATTGAGAAAAAGCACACACTTAGCATGAAAGAATCCTTTTTGCCTACCCACGTGAAGTAAGGGTGTGCTGAGAACTTTGGAAATGGTTGCTATACTCTTTTCTCAGGAAGAAACACACCAAAGATACCACATCCAGGCTTTTTTGTTCTCCTGGAAGTCTGGCAGCAGGTGAAAGTTGCACCAAAATTTGTTGTAAGGTAAGCCTATAATTACTGTCATTTTTAGAGAAGGAGGCATTAGAAATACAAAGGATACAGTGGAACTCTGAAAGAATATAATAGTCGACCTCAAAAATAAATTCCTTAAGTACAGGAATGTCTTTCTGTTTATTTCTTTATCCCCTGTTGTACAACATACTATGTAGAAGAGGCATCAAGTGCACAAAGAATGATTGACTTAGTGGTTGAAATTAGGCATCATTCTATCTACATAATCATTTTATTTCTGTAGGAAATTTCCCTGTGTTGAGTGGTGGCTGATAGTGTCTAATCAAGGGCTAATTTTAAACAAAGTCATATTTTAGATCTATTATTATTTTAGCCAGAAGAAAACACAGAAATTGAGTGGGTGCTGGAACATAGCCATTATTTGCCCCGTGGAGATAAATGGAGTAGTTGAGAATAGCATACCATTGGCAGAGTGTGGTGGGAAAATTTGCACATTGGCTTTCCCCAAGGACCCATTCTGTGCTGTTATTTCAAATTTCTATCACTGGGATGCTTATGTTATAACATCTTAAAGTGTTAACATTTCACCACCAAAATAATTCTGAAAAAAAAAAAAAAGAAATGGAAATTAATCAAATTAAGCACACTCTCCTGGGAGAACTGGATTTGTAGCTAGTGCATCTTCATCAGTGGCTAATGAGAGAGGAGCGAGCCAGGAGCAGAAGAGTGGGGCCCGGCGAGACCTAGCTGCATGCAGTGGGGTGAGGGCAGTATGGGGCCACCTTGGACCACACCCAGGTTGGTGTAGCTCTCTCAGGTGTTCAGTGTGCTGGACAGGGGATGTCAGAGAACAGTGTAAGGTTCCAGCATCATCTGCCAGCTGCACACCTGCCTTCCAGTCAATAGAGCTTATTAAGATTCAAGGAGGAAGTCCTTGGAGGCTAAGGCATGGCCAAAAGCCCAGCCAAATGGACGGAATGTAGGAAACATTACCCGGGTGCCCACGTGTTCTTCAGTTCTCTGGCTCTAAAGCTCTAGGGCTCAAACCTCACCCATTGCTGGAGATCTGATTTTATATATATACCAGGCTTGATCAAGGCTGGCTTGGGTACCACGTGAGCAGAGCCTGCTGAAAGTAACGGCTGTCGCTAGAAAGAGAAGGAGATGGTGGCTAGGAAAGACCTGCCTAATGGACTTGACCTAAACCTTTGGTAGCCCTTTGGCATGTAAGTCCATCTCCATCTCCTCTTCTGACCCCTTCAAAATGATATCTCCATTCTGAAATTTCTTCCATCAAAGTAGAAGCAATCCCCAAATGCTCTCGAGTCAAAAATACCCAGTCACCACACTTCCCAGGGAAACTCAGCCGCTGCTGGCAAGAGAGATGGAGAAGGGAGCAATTTTTCCACAGATGCTCTCGCACAGCCCCAGGAGGAAAGCGCAGGAAAATTGCAACCCATTTGTCAGACAGCAGTGACACGGCTGGTTTCCTTTTTACTGCAATCTCTTCTGGAATCTTCCTATAAGATGCAACATCCTCTAGAGAATTAGAACCAGAACCTGAGCCCAGTGCTGAGTGTATTAGAACCATGTCTTTTTCTTAGTGCTTAACATCCAGAAAATGGTATAAATCCTGCACACACTGAATTTCCTCTGATTAAAGGTAGTTAGTATTAATCAAGGGACCTTTTTTTCTTTGAAAGTAAAAATCAGGCATTTATTTATTTATTCATTCATTCATTCATTTATTTTGAACCATACCATTGAGCCATTCTGCCCAGGTTACTTAACCGTAAAAGCAAATCTGAATTTTTAAAATCATTTGCTTATCAAACATCAGAAATACTATATTATTTTTCAAACTAACAAGCAAGCACTATCTCCCTCTCCAAAAAAGGGCAAGAGACAAGAGCTTCAGGATGAAGAGCCAGAATGACAGTGGAGAAGCAGTGGGATTCGGTGGCATAGAAGTGATCCATAAAGCATTTTTTTTCTTTTTTTTTAAAGATTTTATTTATTTGACAGAGAGAAACACAGCCTGGGAGGGAACACAAGCAGGGGGAGTGAGAGAGGGAGAAGCAGGCTTCCCGCCACGGGAAGCCCGATGTGGGACTCCATCCCGGGTCTCCGGGATCATGACCCGAGCCGAAGGCAGTCGCTTAACCAACTGAGCCCTCCATAAAGCATTTTTATTTAACAGTATCGAAGTCACCTGCTGAGGTTGTGCCCTAATAAGATTTGGCTACGTCGCCGAGGTGGAATCATGAATCAAGCGTGTTGCTAAAGAGTGGGGCTTTTTCATCCTGCACAGAGCAGCTTTCTATTTACTCTGCTTCTTAATTGTTCTTATGTAGATGTTAAGTCCCCATGGAGAGTACTTAAAACAATGAAGTTGACTTTCATCTCCTTCATTTCAAGAAAAGAGCAGATTTTGTAGTTTCTTCTTTATAAGACAAAGCTAAAGTTGAACTCAAATTTAAAAATTGTCTATCCGTCCCAACGTACACTTTTCTAAAAATAAAAGAGCAGGTTTTCCTCTCCGGCATGGTCCCTGGGAGACTGCTTATTTACCTTGTGTTTCGCAGACTCTTCTCAAAATCAGTAAGTAAATAAATAAATACACTAACATATATAGCACAAAAATAAGACAGCTTTTACTTGGGGCTGGCTGTGGAACAGAATTGGTTACTTAACACAAAATTAACACTGCGGAATCTGTTTTCCTGTGAAAGAATTAAAGACTAATGTCATTGTATTTTGGCGATAGTCTTATACGTTACCATCAAGGAAATGGAATTTAGAAAACTTTATAATTCACCTAGAGTAAAAGCTTGGTTAATTTAAATTCTATTAATTCACAGTTGGTGTCATTTCTGATAGTGACTGGATTGACATTTCATTTTATCCAACAAAACTTTTCTTTGTGGATGATAAGGCAAGTGATTAAAATGCAGTGATTTATAAATAAGATTGTAACTGTAATGTTTACAATGTTAAATGTAAAAAATGATTTGGTTTTGGATGTCTTTGATGTCTTTAGAAATAGCTCTTCACATATAAATAGTGAACATGCCGAACACAGATTGTTTTTTCTAGGCTTTCAGGCAAGTCCCTAATGAAATATCGTGTAGTAGCTCCGATCACATACTTTGGGGTTCACCTCAGAACTTAAAAGTTAATATGTTGGGGCGCCTGGGCAGTTCAGTTGGTTGAGCGACTGCCTTCGGCTCAGGTCATGATCCTGGAGACCCGGGATCGAGTCCCACATCAGGCTCCCTGCTCGGCGGGAAGCCTGCTTCTCCCTCTCTCACTCCCCCTGCTTGTGTTCCCTCTCTAGCTGTGTTTCTCTCTGTCAAATAAATAAAATCTTAAAAAAAAAAAAAAGTTGATATGTTTACCCCGAGGTATTCCATTATTTAGGATGTTTTTGATTGGTCTTCCCTTCTTTTAGTTTGGTGACTGAGGTTTAACAGTATAGCCAGCCCCACCAAGGGGGTTCCTGGGCCCTGAATAAAAGATAGATTTGTAAGTCAACCAGGTAGCTGCTGATTATGACTCTGTCTGTTTGAGCATGTTCTGCCCTAGGAATGGATGTGGTCCAGTGATGGGGAAGAGCTAATGAGCACTGAGGAATAGACATTTCATTGGGCAAAATGTGACACAGCCTAAGATCATCTTTTATCACTGTGTCACTGAGTCTTTGGGGTAAGCTCATTGAACACATGGTAATTGAGTACCTACTGGATACCAGGGTCTGGGTATTTATAGGAAAATAAAACAGATATGGCCCCTGTCCTCTTGGAGCTTATAATCTATCTGGGGAGATGAGAAGGAAACATAAACACAACTATTTATGCATACATACATACAAACATACATACACACACACACTCTAGAAGTACTCTGAAGGACAGGAAGCAAGTACTAGGAGATACAGTAGGGAAGACTTAGTTTGGATACAGTGTATAAATGGAAAGGTCCAGGTGAGCATCAGAGATTTGAACTCTTAGAATAGTATCCTTTGAATGGTTCTTAGTCCTTCCTTCCCATTCATGCTTTGTAAACAATGGAGGATTACAGGAATGCCTCAACCATGAATTTTAACCATGTTACTACCAATACTGACCTTTCTATGCCAAGGCATCGTGAATTAATATAGACCTAACAATTTTAATTGTTGGGGCCATGGAAACATGGGAGGCAATGTAGAATAGTAAAAAAGGCTACTGGGCTCCTTAGGAAGACCTGAAATCTTCTGGGGACAGAGAGGAGAGAAGAGGACAGAGGTTCTCAATGTCTCTGTGCATCCATTTCCAAAAATGTTAGATGGGGGAGAATGTTATTACCCACTGTAGAGTGTTGTGAGAATTCAGTAAATCAATTTAAAGTAAAGTACTTAGAACATGCCTGCCTCTGTCAAGTTCTTAAGAAGTGTTACTATTATTACTAGGGTTGCTATTGTTACTAGCGTAATGGTATTACTACTATTACTGAAAGGAGGTCATCTCCTTCAAGGATAGGACTCCAACAAGGCAGAATGCTTAGGATACTGGAGAGAACATATAAATAGAATAATGTGTGGAAACCAAGACTTACATTTCCACAAATTCCTACCACCCCTCCCTTTGTTTCAAGCTTATTTTAAAGGGGCAACTTTTTATTGCTGAAGTGGGGCCATAAACCATGGAATCCTTTATTTGATACCCACAGGCTCTCTCTTCCTCCATAGGACACAGGCAGGTAATTACACCTCTGGGTATGAGGTGTGTGTAAGATATCAAACTCATGCTAATTTCATAATGCTGTCACAACGGGAGCTGAGAAAACAAGACTACATAGAATTAAATGCCAGAGGTGCTTAGATGTGGATTCTCTTAAGGCAACAAGTTGTTCTTTTTAAGCAACATAGTGAGAACTTGTAAATTAAACCTGGGAAGGATTTTTGAAATAATGAAAAATGTATTAGAAATATATAGGTATTAACTGTAGCCAACTTCTACATAAATACTCTTTTAATGAAGCTAATACAGCATTGCAATAAACAGCATCATTTTCTCTACACTTCTTAATGTATATAGATATCTGAAATCCTGTCATTTTTTTACTTTATACTGTTTTCCTTAGCATTTCCTGTAGGGTTACCACCTGGATCCAGTTACATACTGATAAATTCTTATTAAATGTTTAGTTAACAAATAATAAATGAAAGAGACTTTGCAGTATATCCCATGTGTGCATGTATGTATGATTATGTTACAGACACATCAAATTGTAAAACTCAGTCCTTTTCCTATGTACACCTCAGATTTCGGGATGTCTGAAATAGTTTAGGAGATTGTTTCTTTAGCAAAAGAGAGAGGAACCAGGATAGTATGATGGAAAGAATAAAATTGCTTGTGAACTCGTGAAATATAAAATGTAGCTTTTTAGATAAAAAGAAAAGAAGAAGAAAAAGACAAGAAATGGAGTCTTTACACAGGAAAAAAAAAAAAACCACCTAAAATCCCCCCAAAACCCACCTCATTCCCTGACATTTTTCTGGAGGCCAGTGCACTGGGATTTCTTGTAAATGTTACTTGTGTGGGTAGATCGCTTTCAGGGGGAGAAGAGCCCGAGTAGTTGTGACCAGCCAGTGCCCCTCCGCCCTGACCCTGCTCCCTGTCAGGCAGAGACATTCAGGTTCTACCTCAGAAGTCTGACACTTGGCTCCACCCCCCCTCCTTTGTCCCTGGTGGAGTAGCATCCCCCAGTGAGCCTCTCCCCATCTTCAGTTTCTCCTCCCTCTCCAAAGACTGCTCACAAGGAGCTCAGTTTTTCCTAAAGAGTAAGAAACAAAAACGTCTTTATGTGGGAGTCTGTTTAAGAAATAACCGACTTCTGTTAATAAAGGCCCCTTTCATTCTGTTTGCTGGTATGTGCTTCCTGAGCAGCCGCGGGTGGGACGGCTCAATGGAGCCCCGTCAAAGATCGCCCTGCTCATTTCCAAGGCTGCCTTGGGGGCGGAGGAGAAGGGGCTGTGCCCATGTAGGTACTACCCACAAGAGTTACTCAGGGGGGCCCCAGGAGCTCAGCCTTATACAGCCCCACACACTTCTTGTTAGCACAGTTCTTTCTGCCCAATAACGGTATTTATGTGTTCCCAGGTACAGGGTGATTTTCTTTTCCACAAAATCCCCTTATTTAGAAATGACAACTGGGTAGAGAAAATAACAGGCATTAAGTAGGAAACGGTTGGAACCCAAGGTTTCTTTCGGCTGCCGGCCTGCAGAGCTGCTGTGGTAACGCAGTGTTGCATTTCCTGCGGAAGCCGTTGAGATGGCACCTGGGCCGGGCAGCGCTGCTCTGTGAAGGTTCCCTGTTGGTCTTGGGCCTCAAGTGAGAACTACATAGAGGCAGGGCCACCCGGGTGGCTCAGTGGGTTGGGTCCTGGGATCCAGTCCTGCATGGGGCTCCATGCTCGGCGGGAAGCCTGCTTCTCCCTCTCCCACTCCCCCTCCTTGTGTTCCCTCTCTCGCAGTGTCTCTCTCTCATAACTAAATAAAAATTTAAAAAAAAAAAAAAGAATTAGATAGAGGTCACCAAGCCTGGAGAAAAATCTGAACCGTAGAAGTAAAGAGAGAGAGTTGGTCTAGTGATTCACAGTATTTTGAAGCTGTGAAATCAAATGGTTACATGGAGTTTTCCCCATACATATACAAATATATATGTAAACACATTTACATTTTTCTGTTCTGTACTAGTAAATGTCTCCGTGTGTGTGTGTGATTTAGATTTAAGTAAAAAGAAAATTGCTTGTGGGTCTCTAAATGGATTTTATAGTGCCGCCTTAAGTGGGGAGAATGCAACCACAGACCAGGATTAATATGGTAAAAGTTTCACTTTATTTTATTTAAAAAGTGTTTCATAGTACAGCAAACATGGAATAGAATGCAAAATGGATATGAATTGAAGACAAAAGTGGAATGTAGCCTTTGCTTATGACCGGAAGGGCCCTCAGATTCCCAAGGGGTGTAGGTTTACTCTCTTCTCTCAGCTGTAGCAAATACTCTGCGATGCCTCAGCGAACAGACCATACAGGTCCATCAACAAATGGGCGCCTGGGTGACTAAGTCTTTAAGCGTTTGCCTTCGGCTCAGGTCATGATCCCAGGATCTTGGGACCCAACCCCACATGGGGCTCCCTGCTCAGCAGGAAGCCTGCTTCTCCCTCTCTGACTTCCCCTGCTTGTGTTCCCTCTCTCGCTGTGTCTCTCTCTGTCAAATAAATAAAATCTTTAAAAAAGGGAGGTCACTGGGATGCCTGGGTGGCTCAGTTGGTTAAGCAACTGCCTTTGGCTCAGGTCATGATCCTGGAGACCCGGGATCGAGTCCTACATCGGGCTCCCTGCTCGGCAGGAAGCCTGCTTCTCCCTCTCTCACTCCCCCTGCTTGTGTTCCCTCTCTCGCTGTGTTTCTTGCTGTCAAATAAATAAAATCTTTAAAAAAAAAAGGGGGGGGTCACCAAAAATCAAAAAGATTCTCTGCCCAAAGATACTTAAATTCCCCACTCCCACTTTTACTCTATAATTATAAATTTATTAGCCTTTCAGGTTTCTCTCTCTCTTTTTTTTTTTTTCTAAGATATTATTTATCTGACAGAGAGAAACACAGCCAGAGAGGGAACACAAGCAGGGGGAGTGAGAGAGGGAGAAGCAGGCTTCCTGAGCAGGGAGCCCGATGTGGGACTCGATCCCAGGTCTCCAGGATCATGACCTGAGCCGAAGGCAGTCGCTTAACCAACTGAGCCACCCAGGCGCCCCCAGGTTTCTCTTTTTAAAAACATATGTCTCTTGATAGGTTTAAGATCATTCTTGATCATTCACATCTTAGTATGAATTACCTTAATAGCTTTATCTGATTAATTGCTCAACTAGCTTTCTGTTTCAACTGGCTTCACAGACCAAATTAGAAACTGTGAGTTCCTAATGTAGACTTACTTAACTGTTCTGTGGACTAGAGTAAACCAGTTCATTCATTTGAGCCCAGTTTCCTAATCTGAAAATAGGAATGTTAGCATCTGCTTTGCCATCACAGAACAGCCATGAGGTCAAAATGACATAATTCACATGGTTGACCTCTATTAAGTTATGAAGTACTATTTAAATATGAGTTACCACTCAGTACTTTCAGTTGAGATTAGTGGTTATACTCATCGTTATTAATATATTTTCGTTGAGATTAGTTAATAGCTGAAGAAGAATGGCACAAGGAGAGGTAATATTGAAATGTAAGACATTTGGGAAGATCAGGCTCACAGCATTACCTCACTGAGGGACTTCAGTATTTGAAAGTATTCCAAGTCAGAGCAGAGAAGGGAAAGAGGAAAGAGGCAAGAAAATGCCAGAACAGAGTTCTGTGCTGCAGGTCAGTGTAGGAGCCTTGAGGGGGAAACCCCCGACGGCCCCGGCTACTACCCTAGAAGAGGTTGATAGTTGAGATTCATCTTCAATTGTTAGGCAACCCCCAAGACACAGACTGTGGAGTTTTGAGTATCATATTTCTCAAAATAAGGATAATTTAAGGTAAACAATTGTCCTGTTTATCTTTCAAAATGTGTAATTCCCTTACCTACTTCTGATAACCCTGTGCATAGTCTCTTCTTTGGTGTGCATCATCTAATAATTGCAGCAACCAGATACTATGTCCTATGTATGTATTACGTGGATGTACTCAGCATGTACTATGAATGGGGAACTATTCTAGCACTAAGAACTAAGTACTGTAATACTCCCACTTTACAGTGGACAGAACTGAGGCTGAGTATTTAGCCTACTTGACCACGTAGTGAACGGCAGCACATCGAACTAAAACCAGATAGTGTGACTATAGAACTGGACATATTCTGTGTCTTCTTTCTCCCAACCATTGGCTGAACCATTGTAAGTAAGAGTGATTAAAATGTGCAGAAGACAAGAAGTGCTTGGAATCTGCTTCTCTGGAAATCAGAGAACAATCTGCCCTTTGGGATCGAGTGTTCCAATTCTCTTATACAGGATTTGACTTTGAAGACTTAAACGTAGTTGGGAGAGGTAGGATGGAGTGGGGCCAAAAAGGAGAAGGCTCCAAGGAAGTAGTCAGTTGCCTTTTTTTTTTTTTAAGCTAAATGAGAGTTTGGGAAGAACAGAGATCTAGGGACGTTGAGAATGTAAGGTGTCCATTTTTTAAAGAAGTGCCCCCTTTCTTTTTTAATATGTGAGCTCTCCGATCTGCTGCTAGCCATGATAAGTTTCACGGAGTTGTTTTGCTGTCTTACAGATCTTCTGAAATCATCAGTTTGACATTATGTTGGCTTCTACCTCCAGGCCTCACCAAGGCACTTCTAAATTTATTTAGAGAAAAGTCATGACGAGCAAAGCAAAATAATGGACTTTAAGCCTTTTAAAAATATGCTCTCTTCCCTTCTAAACAAGTCATAGAAATTCAAGGCAGAAGTAGATTCATATGTAAGGGGTAAGACAGAGGCTTTGCATCTGACTCAAGAATGAGCGCTGGACTAACTTCTTCAGGCACAGACGGGGGCAGAAATGTGGGGTGAAGTTTGACATCTGGCACCCCGCGACAGACCCCAAATGACAGAATGGTGTTTCCAATGCCATCCTCTGCCACAGATTTCTATTTTTTCTTAATTTGTGTCTAGCTGACACACAAAACCACAGTTTGAGGTGTGCGACATACTGATTGAACAAATCTATGTATTGTGCTGTGTTACACCACAAACATTGTCACCACACAATGCTGTTCTAATATCATTGACTGTATTTCCTATGCTGTGCTCGATTATTATTTTGTGATCTTTAGCCATCTTTTTTTGAAGTCAATAAAAAATAGACTGACATAATAGCCTTGGTATTAAAGTCACCAAAAGATAATCATCTTTTTGAAAAAATACTTGGATATAGGTACCAGATATTTGTATTTCTCTATTTTCAGACTCATTCATATTAAATAACTTTTTACTTATGGCCTGATCAATAGTAACCGGAGTGCGTAGAGACCTTCCCTGCGCTTTCATCAGTCAGAAGGAAGCAGTTCTTGGAGGCAGACAGGACTCTCTAAATTGAGGCAAGTAGCCAAACATTCTTCAACTGGTTGCTTTCCTTGGGCTATTAATTAGAAAAATCTTTACTCAATCGTGGGCTGTGCTGCCCTTCTCATTTTTTGTCTCCCCTGACCATTAGCAGTTCCATTTAGTCAGATAATTCCATTTGAGTGCATAGGTAGTCTGGGAACACGGTAAATAATTTTGTCTGGAATCAAATATCTCCTGTTTATCTGGAACCAATGTCATTTTAAATTACAGTCACGACACTTCTTTTTCGTGTTCCCGTTTCCCAGCTTAATAGCATTAAAATTGTCCAAACTAAGATTTTCTTTTATAATTCAATGTCTCCAGTTCAATTAAAATCCAACTGCCATTAGATGAATAACAGTAAATAACATCAGACCTGCAGAGTCACGCAGGTCTGATTCTTTATATCATTGGCTCAAATTGTGATTGCACAGTGTGGGTTATGCAGGAATTGCAAAGCAAGTTCATGGTAGTGCTTATTTTTTCTAGGCAGACTCTTTATGCACCAGATTCTTCTTTTTCCCCTCTACCTTTATTGAGATATAATCAGCATACAACATTGTGTAAGTGCAAGATGTGCAATATGATGATTTTATTCATGTATATAGTGCAAAATAAGGCTAGTTACCACATCCATCACCTGCATAATTACCTGTGTGTGTGTGTGTGTGTGTGTGTGTGTGTGGTGACAGCATTTAGGATCTCTCTCAGCAACTTTCTTTTTTTTTTTTAAGATTTTATTTATTTATTCGACAGAGAGAAACACAGCTAGAGAGGGAACACAAGCAGGGGGAGTGAGAGAGGGAGAAGCAGGCTTCCCGCCAAGCAGGGAGCCCAATGTGGGGCTCGATCCCGGGTCTCTGGGATCATGACCTGAGCCGAAGACAGTTGCTTAACCAACTGAGCCACCCAGGCACCCCTCTCATTATCTTATAGCTGATATTGTCCCTTTTGACCAACATCTCCCTACTTCCCTTACCCCTGGCCCCTGGCTGCCACCATTCTACTTACAGAGAAATTCTTATTTAACCTAACTGACCACCGCATTTTGCATTAGTGCTATAAACTGTTTTTTTCTTTTTTTTTCTGGAAAAAAAAAATTGTTCAGATGCCCTTCCTGAGTACTTCTGGCACTTGGCCTTTCTCTAATCTTAGCCCATAAGACACCATGTTGCACCTGCCTACTTATGGGTCTGCCTTTACTTTTAGAGCATAAGCTCATTGAACACTGAGCTCGTGTGGGCTTTCCTGGCTCCCAGCACTGCCTGGGACGTAAGTCTCTAGATTGCACTGATATTTGATAGAAATATCAGAGGGCTGGCAAGAGTTCTGTTTAATTGCCCAGTTCAATTAAAGAAGGCCACCCAGATGTTAAGGAAGAATGATCTGTTATGTAAAGGAAAACTGAAAGTTTTTGAAACTGAATATTCTGGTATTCTTTGCAAACGATGCTAAGAGAAATGAACTGATTCCCTTGTGTCATTAGAATCCTAAGTGTTTGTCATGACACCAGAATAGTTCATGGAAACCAAATCTTCTCTGAAGTCCCTATTGGGTGTTTGCCTTTTTTCAGACTTTGTACAATCACAGTATCTGCTGTGAACTGAACCATTGTCTCGTATAAATCATGTATTCTTTGTTCTCATCAAGCCACAGCTTTAGTAATTTTAAAAGACTTCTATTAAAGATTCTGTTCTGTCATCTGCGGGTATGTGGAGCTCTTAGGAATAGAAGCATCTCACAGGCCAGTGGGGTTATTGACATTAGGGTTTTTAAGACCAAATCCTAGGAATTTCAAATGACTCAGTAAGGTCAGAGTATTAATTAGATCTCTGTAAAATGAATTGGACTCATTTGCTTAATCAGGAGTCACGTGAATGACAGACCCAAGCTGGCTTGGATACAGGGTTGGTTGTGTGTTGTTACTTTTCCAGCTATTTTAAATAGTTGCTGTAATGGGACCACTCACTGTTTTCATTCTTCCCATTCCTATCTATCCCCAGTGGTGGATGCAGTTCCTATCTGCAGGACCCAGCCCACATTTGCTGAAGAAGGGAAAAGCTGGGAGGGTGCTGGGAACCTAGTCACTCACAAAGCAGCCTTTCAAGACACACAGCGTTTCTGAACATGAGTATCCATAAACCACAGAGTTTTCTAGCAGCTCTAGCAGAATTTGCTTCTCCAAGAGAGGCAAAACATAAAGAAAGAATGCTAGGCATTAGTCATGAAAATAAGCTTTATGTGCTAGAGCCAAAAGTAATTGGGTGTGGGTGAAGTTAATGAATATCCAGATGTTGAAATGGAAAGTCTGTCCACCACTCTTTCCTACACATTATAGGTTTGATTTTCATGGAAATAGTCTTTAGGATGAGAGAAGACAGAACCCACTGGTCACAGGCACTCCCCTGATCGTTCTGTGCTTGGTAGGGCAGGAAACATCAGGAAGGTGGGGGGCTGGCATTGCGAGAAGAGGCTGGCAGGAGTAATTGATGGAGCTTGCTCTGACACCAGTTTGGCAGGTAAATGAACATTTTCATAGGCAATTTAATGCCTCTCGAAAACTATCTGCTAGGACGATATTATCTGTTCTCCTCAGCCAGAAGAAAACGTATCATCCTACTTTGAAACTCACCAGTAATGAAAACAACTATCTCTAAAAGTTCCAGAATGTTTCTATATATAGATGAATGATCATCCCCTCCCTGTCTGTGAAGTGGCCCATTCATTCTAGCCTCAACCTGTAGACTCTGAAGAACGCTCAGCCAAGCAAATAGTGATCTAACCAGGCACAGAAGAGCCAGCCAAGGCTCTTCTGCCTTGTGTGTGTCCTTCCTTTGGCATATTTGGTTAGCACACTGTGTAAGGTGGTTGGAACACTCTCAGTCCTCTTTAGCGGGGTCAGCTTCATTTTGCTTCGGGACTGCAGGAGTGTTTGATCAATCCCACCCTGCCGGACCCCTTGGTGATAGGGGATGTAGGAGTCATGAGCCTGACTGAATCCATCACTACCGTAAGCAAAGTGTTTCTGGATGTCAACCCTGCTCTTAGACCTACTTTGTGGAGGAGACTGGTCATTTTCACAGGAAAGACCTAGTAAGAAATGGGATTTGGTTTTTTGAGGTATGTAAAAGTATTAGCTGCCAGAGACATAAGAATTGGCTTATTGTCATCATCTGTGACCTTGGTCACATCACCTGATCTTGCTGTTGTTTCTTCATCTGCAAGTCTGTTTTTGGTTTGTCTAAGAGGTGTTTCCCCCAAACAGTAGAAAATACAATAGGAGTTCTTGAAGGTAACCTTCCACTATTGTACTTATTTTTCTGTGTTGATGGCCTAAAATTAAATGGAACAAATAAGCCTCAGGAGTATCTCTGACAAGTTAGCATCAAATCCCCTACGGGTTATGAAGACAATATTTAGAGTTTCCAACAGGAAACTTATTTTAAAGCTAACTTCCTTTTTAAAGGTTCCAAAGGCCCAAGCTCTCAAGGCCCATCTATAAATAATCAATTGAAGCAAACCTCCTAGAAAATGACTCTTTTGACAGAGGCATTATAGGTGCCTCATTCATTCTGTAAATAGTTACTGAAAGCCTCCCATGAACCAGACACTGTCCTAGGCACTAGAAATTCAGTGGTGATCGAAACAGACTAATTTTATGTGCTCGTGGAGCTTTTATTTTAGTGGGCTATACTAAATAAGTGCAGGCAATACAGGTAATAAAAATAAAAATGAATACAGATAAAGTATATCAGTGGGTTTCAAGTATGAAAAAAAGAACATAAAGCTGGGTAGGGAGTAATGGAAGTGTAAGAAGCGGAGGCACTTTTTTAGACCAGGGAGACCAAGGAAGGCCTCTGATAAGTTGATGTTTAAACAGACACCTGAATAAAGTGAGGGAGTGAAATAGAAGAAGAACAGTCCAAGAAGAGGGATCAGGAGGTACACAGGCTCTGGGACAGGAGTATGCCTGTCATGTTCAAACAACGGCAAGGAGACACTACTGCTGTATTGGAGTGAACAAGAAGAGACTGGTGGAAGGTGAGATTAGAGAGCCACCAGGGACTTTATCATTCAGCTCTTGCACACCATGTAAAAGCCTGAGCATTTACTCTGAGTGAGGTGGGAAGCTGTTGGAGAGTCATAAGCAGAGGACTGACATCATTCTGACTTATGTTTTATTAACACAAACTGTAGTTGCTGTATGAAGAACACACTGAGAGGGGCAAGGGCAAAATCAGAGAATACAGGCTGATATTGACATTTTCAGGCAGGAAATAAAGGTGGTGAGGGTCAGACTGGTAGCTGTGGGAGGAAAAGGGGCTGAATTCTGGGTATATATTGTGAAGGAAATGCTCAGGGATTTGCTGGGAGATTGGAGGTGAGTGGTGAGACAAAGAAGCAAGAATGTCAAAGTTTCTAATCTGAGCACCCAGAAGAATAGAGTTGCCATTGACTGCCAGGAGGAAGACTGGAGGAAGAGCAGGTTTGGGGGAGAAAATTAAATTTGGTTTAGGGCATATCAAGTCTGAGATGCCCATTCCTGTGGAGAGGTTGAGTAGAGTATTGGCTCTAGAGTTCAAAAGCAAGACTGAATGGAGATAGAAGCTTGAGAGATGGAAGCCAAAGGCTGGTAATTCAATAACCATGGGTCTGAGTGAGATCACCTGGTTTGAGTGTAAACATGGAAAAGTGTAAACATAGAAGAGTGCAAACACACTGATACCTGGGGATCAAGGAGATGAGTAAAACCAGGAAGATAGACTGAGAAGGAACTGACAGGAAAGTAAGACAAGAATAAAGAAAAAACAAAACAAAACAAAGGCTGTGAGGAGGTGCAGAGGTTAGAACTCTTGTGCACTTCACTGTTGGTAGGAATGTAAAATGATGCAACTATTATGGAAAACAGTATGGGGTTTCCTCAAAAAATTAAAAATAGAACTACGCTATGACCTAGGAATCCCACTTCTGGGTATATATCCTGCAGAACTGAAAGTAGGATCTTGTATGCCCATGTTCATAACATCATTATTCCCAACAGCCGTGTTCTTCAGTGGATGAAAGGATAAACAAAATGTGATATGTATATAATATATATACGTGTGTGTGTGTATGTGTGTGATATATATGGAATACTAGCCTTAAAAAAAAGAAGGAAATCCTGTCACATGCTACAGTATGGATAAAATAAGCCAGTTGCAAAAAGGCAAGTACGGTGTGATTTCGCTTATAGGAGGTGTTTGAAGTAGTCAAACTCATAGAAACAGAAAGTAGAATTGTGGTTGCCAGGGGCGGGGAGACAGTGAAATGAGTTGTTTAGTGGGCATAGACTTTCAGTCTTGCAAGATGAAAAAGTTCTAGAGATCTGTGCAATGTGAATATAGTTAACACTACTGTACATTTAAAATATGGTTAAGATGGTAAATTTTATGTGTCTTTTACCACAGTTAAGAATGAATGAATGAGGGACATCTGGGTGGCTCAGTCGTTAAGTTTCTGCCTTTGGCTCAGGTCATGATCCTGGAGTCCTGGGATTGAACCTCACATCGGGCTCCCTGCTTGGCAGGAAGCCTGCTTCTCCCTCTCTCACTCCCCTTGTTTGTGTTCCCTCCCTAGCTGTGTTTCTCTCTGTCAAGTAAATAAATAAAATCTTTAAAAAAAAAATACTGCTATATTTTATGCTAGTTGTTGACACTCAACAACTAGGTGTCCTGAATTTTTGTAGTCAGGGTCCAGTGAGAGTGATCTGGAAAGACAGAAAATAGAAAATTGAAAGCTTCCTTTCAACCAACTGGGGATCTTCTTGGTCTTGGGGCTTTACTGAATATTTGTCCACTCGCCTTGGGCATTTAATTTTGGAATTTGGGCTGACACTTAACTATGTTGAGAAAGTTCTAGAGTTGTGGGATTCAATGATACAGTGACAGGAGTGAAACCATATTAGTATCTCTAACACACCAACAAGAATCAGTCATTTTTATAGAAGGGGAAACTGGGGCCCAGAGGGATTAAAATGTGATCTCTGTGTCACCTCTATGATCACTTGACAGAGTTGATACTCGAATCCAGACCTCCGGCCTCGGAATTCAGCACTTTCTGTTACTGCATGCTGATTGTCACTTTTTCTTTTTTTTGGTGAATATCAGCTCAATACCTTGGGGTGCCATGGATGTCAGCTCAGAAAGCACACTCACAACTCTCCCTAATTCCATGCTTCTCTCTCTTCCCTTCACACTCCCATGCAGACACCACACGTGTTCCAAAGAGTGACCTCCAGAAAATTCCTTGGAGAGCTACACAAGTTTCCCCTTCCACACAACAGTAAACCTATTTTATTAAAGTCTAGAGATAAGCTTAGCAAACACTCTGTACTCACTAATTGGGGCGTCTGGTAGTCAAATTTGCCTGTTATTTACATTCATTACAGAAATAGTTCAAAAAAAAAAAAAACCCACAAACAAAAAAGAAAAACTAAGGTTAGAAAAGTAAGCCCAGTGCCTCTAGCCTTATAGGTCAGACAGTCTTACTGTTGGATGGTGATCATCATGGCATGGTGAGGGGTCAGCAGAGAGAGTACGATCAAATTTTTTCATTTCACCAACTCCCCACCCCATCCTCCTGACAGGGTTTCTCTAGGGGAGATCACACATGGGGGCAGAGTGGGACTTAGTGAGAAATCTGAAGAAATTTGAACCTTAATACTTCTGATATTAGACGTCCTCAGGAAACAGGTTTAAGTCCTTGGTTCTCACACTAGGTTATGGCTATGTTTCGAAGGCAGTTCATTTCATTGCTCTGCCCTTAATTTTGTTGTTGTTGTTTTTGTTGTTGTTTTTTCCCCTGTGAAGTAAGGTCTTGTTTCAGTGAGTTTCAGATACCTCGTATTTAGCCTCTCTTTAAGTGTTAGTGGCATACATTTATGGAAGAGTCATTTGTTTTTAACTTGTTCATTCCTAGAAAAATCCTCACCCCTCACCCTGGAGAGGCCTTCTTGCCATGAACCCCCAGGGGCTGCCAAAACAGAACCAAACCTGTTAAGTAAACACAGTGCCAACCACAGGGTCCAGATGGTCAGAGGCATTTTTGAAACCTATGTCACAAGTGACTAAAGTGTATTAAATCGGTGATTATAAAAAAAGATTTGTTTGGGGTAGATGGTCCTGTTAAGATAAGTCTGGCTCCTTCCGAGCTCTGAGATGTCATACTTCCCTAAACTCCATGTTAAGGAAGGTCAGTCAAGTTCACAGCCTTTGCTATTCTGGAACTGTTCTTGGTACCTGGGGACTGATCTCAAAGTTGTGCATTCTGCGCGGCCAGTCTAGGAAAGGAGGAAAGTGAGCAAAGGGGCTAAGTGGCTCCTCAAAATATTCGCATTTTTGAGATGCTTTCAGGATCACACGTACACAGTTGCCGAACTCTTTCACCAACAGGCTGAAAATGGTTGAATTTTAATGTACATGAGTTATATCCTGATCAACCTGACTTTTAAAAAAAGTATCTGTAAGATGGTCTCGTGGTCCCCAGGTCAACATTTCAGACAAATCTCTTTACCTTTCTGAGATGACAACTAAACTGCTGTGCTCTGAAGAAGGGTCCCCTTCTTGATTGTCTTCCCCTCCAACCCAGGGAACTTTTAGGGTACTCAGTGTGGGCAAGAGCTGTCTGTCTGTGTCCTTACTTGGTGACAAAGTAAAAGAAAGGCTTACATGTCCCTTCACCTCTAATTTCTTATGTTTTTCCTCTACTCAATCCTTAAAATCAAAGATAATATCGGCAGGACAATTTATTTTATGCACTTTGAGCAGTAGTTGTAAAAACAGTATTGTTAAGAAGAATAAAAAATGGTTCTGCACTACATGTCAGAGACGTGTAATAGCCTTAAAAGAGGATATGAACTGTGACAGTTGAGTAAGGGGGAAACATTAAAATCACTTCATTCTCTTATGGACATGAGGGGATGGATGAATCTTACAGTGTGCCTAATGGGAAAACATCTCAGAAAGTCAGCACGGATGCAAGGCCCAGAACATGATTGTGTATATTAGTTAATATTATCTTCCCATTGTGATACTACACACCCCAAAAGTAAGCATTCCAGGTTGGGGAAAGGCACTTGAAAAATGACTGGCAAGGTTCCTTCGTCTGTCTTCTGATGGTAGAATGTAGGGGAGTTTTGCTTTCTGAATCTCTGTGTTCTCCAGTTTTCTGATAATGGTTATGTATGTCTTGTACATATTTAAATATTTTTTAAAGTAAAAAAATTAATATTTTTAAAAATTTTAAAGATATTTTAGGAAGTCAGTTGGAGACCTTGCTGTGCTCCTTGCTGTCCCTGACACTAAGCCAAGAAAAGGGAGTTGCAGCCTTTGTGCCGCGTTTCCAGGGCTGAGGCCTCTTGCTGGGTTTCTGCCTGAGCCGGTGGTCACCGCTCTGGGGAGGTTGGGGGAAGGTAAGGCCAAGAGTACAAAGGAGCTTTCAGCATCTCACCGATGTTTACACTTGCAAACAGTGTGTTTATGTAACTTTGCAACTGGGAAAAGTTATTGATGATTTATATGTTGCCAAAAACAGCCCACGGGGCATGTGGTTCCCTGAGAATCTATTCCTTTCTTGGCTACAGCCAGGAAATGAGGAGCGGGAAGAAGGTACGAGTCACAAGCTTATCTTTTGCCCCAATTATGTGGGAGATACTTAAAGATCAGCTGAGACCCAGAGCCTGGGAGATGCTCTTTTAGGGAATATACTCCTTTAGCCCATTTGCTACAAAACAAAAGCCACTGTTAACAGCCTGTGCTGGGGAGCAGTGTGTGGTGGGTCTGTACCGCGGGGCATGGATGACTCCGTGTTCCGGGTACTCATCCTCACAAGTAGCAAACATTTACTAAAGCGTCTAATACCCATAAGGCTGGGTGCTGAGAGTGCTATGTGGAGGACTTTCGTTCATTTAACAAATATTTGTCGAGCACGTACTGTGAACACCAGAAGCTCTTTGCTCTGAGTTTATATTCAGAGGAGGAGAAAGATGGATGATAGAAAAGTTCAGTGACTTCAGATGATTATAATGTATTGAGAAAAAAATAAATAAACAGGGTGCTGTGCCAGAAGAATGACAGGCTGGACAGAGCATTTATTATATAGTGTAATCAGGAGGCCCGGTATTTGAACGTAGGCTCAAAAGAGAAAGCAGCAGCCCTGGGCACTACCGGCCAGGGCAATGCAGTGTGGCAGACAGGGGAGACAGCAAGGGCAAGGGCCCTGGGGTGGAACCTGGCTTGGCCTGTTCAACCAGTGAAGAAGGACAAACAGGGCAACTTTGGAGATAGAAGATAGGTGTAATAAATACATATGGGAGGAAGCCCAGATGAAATAGTAATGATTAATAATAGCAGTCAGCATGCAATATTTTTAAAAAGGCCAAGAAATGACTTGTTTTCTACTAGTGGGGTCGGTATGAGTTTGAGGGCCTGAGGAGGTTGCTGTGGTAGGTAGTTGCTGAGGAAGGGTGCTCAAAGGAGTCAAGGCTAGGGCCTGCAAGACACAGGTGCGAGTGAGGGAATGACTGTACAACAAAATCATGGCTGCCTCGGTCATGGGCTGCATTGCAAGAACAGAGAACAGGCTTTTTTGGCCGAAAGTTAGGGCTGGTGATGTGGGGCGGCAACAGGGACTGTAGATTTTGATGGAAATGCTGCTGCGTGTGCACCAATGCCCTGCTGCTCTTTACACACAGGAAATAGACCCAAGGAGGAAGCAGAAGACAATTAACCTCAGGTGCTTGGCTTGCAAGTTTATTCTGTGCACACAGGAAACCCTTACAAACGCTGTAGGTGAGCCTTTCCCTCCAGAAGATACCAGTGACAGATAGCAGCGCCTTCTTAGAATTATTGAGGGAGCCCACAGGTTTTCACACATGCACTTCGTGGCTGGTTTCCATAGAAACTTAATATGTTTAACACGTGCACATGCTTCTGAGTCACACACTGTAAGCATTTAATAATACATCCTTGTTTACTAATTTTTAATCACAAATTGATTTTCAAATGGTCAGTGTCTCTTTAAGACGTCGTCAAAGCAAATTAGAAATTTCAAAATTGGGTGTGAAGATTTATAACCATCTTCCCCCACCCACCACACCCAAAGGTCCCAGTTATAGAGGCACAGTTGGTCCTAATCCTGGATTTTCCCGTTTGCCTTTCTTAGTCCCTGATTCCTTTTCCGTGTTCCTTATTGTGAGGATTGGAAACTATGTATGTGATGTTTCTAGGTTATAGTGCTTAGTGTTGCTCAGTAAATGGTGCTGGTCATTTCCTGTCTGTGCTTGTTCCTTCGATAGCACTCCTTGCTTTATAACCCGTCGTCACAAACATTAGGCACACTTGTGCAGTCCTACAATCCAGCTGAGCTCCCAAGGACCAGAAAGATTAAGTGATTTTTCCCACTGGGGGGAGAAAAAAAAAAAAAAAAAAAAAAAGCTAGGAATGTCAGAATGGACCAGAATTCAGGTCTACTGTCTCCTAGTACCTGTTTCTCCACTCTTGTACCGCCTGTCAATTCTATCACAGGAAATATCCCTAGACAACACGGTGATAACAAACTTCAGTGGAGGGGGTCCAGTTCTACCTGGGGGAGCCACGTTGAGGAGCTCAGCCAGAGGACTTTGAGAGTTACCGTTTTGTGACCCTAAGGGTCCATTTGAGCAGAAGCAAGGAAGCTCAGACATGCTAGAGTCCCTGAACTCCAGGGGTTGCCTAAGGCTTGAGATCTACTGAGGATTTAGAATTGAAGCAGTGTTTTCTTTTAGAGAATATAATTAACCAATAAATAATTTCCTACAAGGAAGCAGGAGGCCGCTGCCTGTCAGTTCCCCCTTGCCTGCTGTTTTGGAGGCTTAGACATCAGTAGGTTAACAGAGCCATTTCTATGGAAACAAACTCATTATTTCTCTTTTGTTGGAGCCCTACTGGTTCATGGTCGAGGCTTCCTTTTTTTTTTTTTTAAAGAAAACCTGACATATACCATATGAAATATAGGTCTTTTTGCCTTAGAACAAATAGAGCCCATCTAACATCTAGAATGCCAGCTCCCATTTGTGGATACAGCCATCTGCATTCTCCAGGGCTCACATAAAAACTAGAACTCACGTGTCATTTTTAAGTTGCAGCATTGTCTATATTCATTCCTTTTTCATTTTACAAAACCTGTGAAACCCATGAGATTGCGCCAGCATTTTTCAAGGACTGTGTTTGTGTCAAGGTGGTTAAAAGCAGCTAGCCAGTGGTGCTCTTTCCAAGCAGAAGGCTGCATCTCACAGAGATGTTTCAGAAACAGCAGTTTACTGGAAAGCAGAGAGCTGTCATTTCAAGTAATGGTTTCTGGCACCCAAGTAAGTCAGGGAAGCTGTGTTGTGTCTTACTCTCCACCTACACAGTATAGACAGCTCCCCTGCTGATTTGAGGGAAATCAGATGCAGTCTTGTCTTTCTCCCATTTGGTAAGTGGCAACGTCCCAGCAAAACCACATGGTTTCCTGAGTGGAGTTTAAGTTGATATGTTGCTCCCTTGGTTCATGTTCTCCCCCACTGGCCCCGTAGCATTTTTGTTTGGTACAACTTTGGCACCGGATCTCATTCCCATTAGCTGTCTCTGTAGCTACAAAGGCTATAAAAATTGCTGTTATGTTTGTGAAACAGCCAAACATACACCACAGTCCCCAGATGAGGATCAGTCTGTTGCATCTAAAAATGTGAGTTGAGAAGGGCTGAGGAACATCTTTCCCTGGCAGGGGGCTTGCTTTAGAAACATCCATCTTTCTAATGTTCTGACTTAATCCAAGCCTTGGTTTCCTCTAGCTAGGGGTGCAGTACTCACATCCCTGGGGTTGTCAGGATGAAACAGGAACTTGGCCCGGGGCCTGGCGCATGGCAAACCCTTGGTCTATAAGCTAATATTCATTTTTAGTACGAGTTTCTGGTCCTCTGGCAAAAGAACAAAGCTTTTGGCCTGTAAAATTAAATTCCCAGAAATGAGGAGCCCTGAAAAATGGGAAAGGGAGAGAGGAGGGGACGGAAGGGATTTGGAAGATTCCTGTTTTGTTTTATTTACAAATCCGCCCTTAGCCAGCTCTGCGTGGTCTAGTTCTCTGCATTTGGGTTGCTCAGGGGGTCTCCACAGGGGAGGTTATCTTCTTGTTCCTCTTCTCCCTTCCCCTGGGCTCCCCTCCCCTCTCTGGCTTTCCTCCCCCTCCTCTCCCCTGTTCAAATGCCAACCAGTGCCCCTTGAGTCCAGTATCATTTCGCACCTTCTATCCCCAGAGACTTCCACACTGAAGTCTGTGTGGACATCCGTTATCCTACCCCTTCCCTAACACCCCCTCCCCATTCTCATCTCCTTTATATTTGCCACCTGCAGCCTCCACACGACTGCACAAAAATGAGCAAAGGCAATTGAGGAAATCAGGACATTGTGACACCCAGAAGATATCTTTGTGGCGGCTCCAATTGTTGAGACACATAAGGTTGGGAGAGAGTGAGCATGTGAGGTGGATTCCAGCCCTAACACTCTGGGGCTTGAAAGTGTTGAGGGAGAAGCAACAAACTTCACAGATAAATCCTCTATTGATTTAAAATATCCCCAGTGATGGGAGAACCAAAAAGAAATTAGTGTTTGCTGATTAGTAGAGACAGAAATGTGCTATTTTGGTATTTTCAGGTCAAAGTGGCCAACTGGTAATACGAAGAGATATCTCACAAAAAAGTACCGTGAAACCAGGCAGAGGCTGTTTTTACAATTATTATTTGACTCCTATTTGCCACCACAATTCAGAAATTCACTTGTGTTCTGACTGTCAGAGCCCTTTCCTGGACTCTTTGTCCATATAATCATCAATTTGATGATGGCGTTCTTACCCGCTGCAAAATAAATTAGAGTAGGGATCCAAAAAACAAAAACAACAACAAAAAGTGAGTTTGGCAAAATGACCAAGCTAAACTTGTGCTGAGGTATGAACAGTTAATAAAGACATTTACCCAGGTGACTAATTGAAGAGGCTCTGAAGACTGTAAATGGAAATTGTTAGAAATCAGTCCTCTAATTCAAGAGCAGCTGACAACCACTCACTAGCGATACGGCGAACTGACAAATGAGAATAATAAAGATATCATCAAGTGACTAGAAGACTGTAAGCCTCTGATTTGTTTTCTAGACCTAGAATTGTTTGGTATTGTCAGTGTCATCTTAACCTGTAAATACATAAAACAAGTAAATCAAGCCCCCTTAGCACCAACTGCAAATACCAAAACACAGTTCTGAGAAACACACAGTAGTAATTAAAATGAAAGGCCAGAACGAAGACAGGATGCTGTGCTTAAAAAAATACCATGAGAACCTGAAAAGAATGGCATCCTCCCCAATTAACCTATACTCTCTAAGGCAAAGGTCTCATTATCAAAACATTTATTTATCTTTGTGCCACAGAAGTAAGGAGTTGTGTGTTTACTCCCAAGCCTAAATGACAAGAAAATGTATGGTTTCTTAACAGAAAAGTTCCTCCTGAAAGAAATGAAAATGCTGGATGTATTTTTAGAAAAAGAAAACTCATCTAATGGTTATTATTCCGTAACAAGCCTATCTCTCATGTTCGGGGTTTGGGGGGGAGGGATGCTTCTCTCATCAGTGAAAAGAATAAAATGCTTCTGTATGATTCTCAGGCTTGGAATTCAGGTGGGATAATTAGGACATTCTCCCGGAGTCCTACCAATCTCTCTCACACAAGCTCTATAATTGTTCTAGGAGCTTCGGTTGTTTGTATCTTTTTGCTTACTGGGAGATATGACCCAGCATAATCTTATTCCACCAGCACATTGCAAGAGGTTGTGGTACTCTCTTTTAAATAAGCAGGGACTAAATATCCATAAAGCATAATAATGCTGATGAGAATTATGAGCTCTTAACACTTATTCATCCCTGGGAAGGTAATAGGGATCCTAAGACATAATATAAAAGCCAATTTCCTTGAACCTTTCCTTGTAGAGTACTTTCTCTGAGCAGATTTTTTATGCGTGGTTCTACGGCTGTTTTTTTTTTTTTTTCACTGTCTTTGTTCATTGAGGGGCTGGGAGCAGTATAATTCACTGTTGCCTGGCACTCCCCAGGGCATTAGAGTTTCTGCCTCCGCTCTCTAAATGCCATTAGCACCCCTAATTACTGTCATAACCCTGGCCACCCCCACACATTTTCAAATACTTCCTAACGGGTGGCACTTTCCCTGGTTGAGAAACATTGCCAGTGGGTCTAGTGTGGGGCTTGGAAAATAGATTGAATCCCATTTGGGTAGATTGTTCGAGTCTTGAGCAGATATCTTGGCTGTGGAATTCTGAAAGAATTAATCTGCAGCATTATAGTTCTCTGATTCAAATTCAGAGATGTGTAATCACCCATTTCAGTACTTGGGAGGGGCTACAAATTGCTAGACTAAAAGTGTCATGCCAGGGGCGCCTGGGTGGCTCAGTTGGTTAAGCGACTGCCTTTGGCTCAGGTCATGATCCTGGAGACCTGGGATCGAGCCCTGCATCGGGCTGCCTGCTCGGCGGGAAGCCTGCTTCTCCCTCTCTCACTCCCCCTGCTTGTGTTCCCTCTCTGGCTGTGTTTCTCTCTGTCAAATAAATAAAATCTTTAAAAATTAAAAAAAAAATAAAAAAATAAAAGTGTCACGCTAGCCTACCAACCTTCGATCATCACCCCCCCACCCCTCGCGGGCTGATTCCCTGAGATGTTTTGAGGTTCCAGGAGTGAGCTCCGGATTCCAGAGTCTCCCCAGGACAACGAGACACTGACTCTATCTCCCTCTGCCCCACTGATTTCTAGAAGAGTTAGAGTCCACAGCTGGATGCATCTTTGAGGTGGGCCTCTAATGGTTCCGGGGCCAGGCTGGGCCCCTGCGGAGGTAAACTATGGTGTATCATAAGGCCATCCAAAGACTAGCTGATGGGGGGAGGAGGGAGCAGTGTATAGAAATTAATCATCCTCTCTTTTTAACTAAAAGTTTCTTGCTGTTTGTTTTCATAAGGGGTGTACACACACCTGTGCTTTAAAGCTTTGTCCATGTGATCTTTTCAGCAGAATTTTACTTTTCTTTTAGCTATTTTGGTGGTTGGTGTATTCAAACCATTTCCTTCCCTCTTAGAATAATGTCTGCCCAATTTCGGTCGGATGTAAAATGAAACAGGAACATTAGCGAAGGGTATCTGTTCTGCATCTATGCTTCTGCCTCGGCACCTAACAGGACTTTGTCAACAACTTCTCTTGGCCCGATGTGCTCACAGGGTGCAACTCCCTTTTCTCAACAACACTTCTCATTGCATGCAACCACTGTCAGCTCTGTAGGGACAGAAGACAAAATTCTTTGTCTTTCCCATTAGAAATCTGTGATGAGCACTTAAATACACTAACAAGGAACAACCTGGAAAGGATAGTAAGGAAACAGTTCTGTTTGACAATAGTGTCAAAAATAATAAAATATTTAGGGACTTAGAATGGAATTAACTGAGGACTAGAGAGCCCAGAAATAAATCCTCACATATACAGTTAAATGATTTTCAACAAGGGTGATAAGATCATTCAACTTGTGAAAGACAATCTTTTTGACAAATGGTGCTGGCAAAACTAGATATCCACGTGCAAAAGAATGAAGTTGAACCCTTATCCAACAACATATATAAAAATTAACTCCAAGTCCATCAAAGACCTAAATGTGAGAGTTAAAACTATAAAACTCTCAGAAGGAAAACATAGGGCAGAAGCTTCACAACATTGGATTTCTTGGATATGACACCGGAAGCACAGGCAACAAAAGGAAATTGACTTTATGAAAATTAAAAACCCTTGTGCATCAAAGCACACTATTAACAGAGTGAAAAGGCAATGTATGGAATGAGAGAAAATGTTTCCAAACCCCATATATCTGAGAAGAGGTTAATATCCAGGATATATAGAGAGCTAAAACTCAACAACAAAAAACCTTCAAAAACAGGCGAAGGCGGGGAGGGAGGGGACAAGCCTGGCTGGCCTGGTTGGTGGAGTCTGCTACTCTTGATGGGTTTCAGCCCTGCGTTGGATATGGAGTTCACTTAAAAATAATAAAATATTTTTTAAAATGAGCAATGGACTTGAATAGATATTCTCCAAAGGAGATAAGCAAATGGTCAATAAGTACATGAAAAGATGCTTAACATCACTAATCATTAGGGGATGCAAATCAGAACCACAATGAGATACCACCTCACACCCATTAAGATGGCCACTACCGAAAAAACAAACAAAAAAATAAAAATGGAAAATGGTGTTGGGAAGATGAGAAATTGTATCCCCTTGTATACTTTTGGTGGGAATGTAGAATGGCATAGCTGCTACAAAAATCAGGATGGCTATTCCTCAAAAAGTTAAAAATAGATTTGCCACATGACCCAGCAATTCCACTTCTAGATATACACCCAAAAGAACTGAAGGTATGCTCTTGAAGAGATATTCGTACACCCATGTTGATGGGAAATTCACAGTAGCTAAAATATGGAAGCAACGGAAGTGTCCAACTGATGAATTGATAAGCAAGACGTGGTCTATACATGTAGTGGCTTGTTATTCAGTGTTAAAACGGAAGGAGATTCTGACACGTGTTGCACACAGATAAACCTTGAGGACATTACACTCAGTGAAATAAGCCAATCAGAAAAAGATAAATAAGTATGATTCCATTTCTATGAGATACCTAGAGTAGCCAAAATCCAAGAAATAGAAAGTAGAAGGTGGTTTCTAGGGCTGACCCTAGAGGAATGAAAAATGTTCTGAGTGTGTGCATGTGTGTGATGCATTGTCCCAGAACCTCAAGCTTAGAAAACAGGCTGATTTTTCTTATTTACCATAGATACTTTTTAGGAAAACACATATTTCTTTGGAACACTGGACTAGGAACCTATAGTGCTTTCAGTCATCAGAAGGAGGATTTTGCAGGAAAGCTGCTGGGTGTGAAAAAGAAGAAAATGCACAAAGTGATTCTAAAGGTTTGGGGCACCTGGGTGGCACAGTTGGTTAGGTGTTCCACTCTTGGTTTCAGTTTAGGTCATGATCTCAGGGTCCTGAGACTGAGCCCCAAGTCAGTCTCTGTGCTCAGCATGGCATCTGCTTGAGATTCCCCTCTCCCTCTGCCCCTCCTGCTTATGCTTGCATTCTCTCTCTCTCTCTCTCTCTCTCTCTCTCTCTCTCCCCCCCTTTCCCTTTCTCTTTCTCTCTTTCTCAAATAAATACAGATATATATATATATATATATATATATTTTTTTTTTTTAAAGATTTTATTTATTTGACAGAGAGAAACACAGCCAGAGAGGGAACACAAGCAGCAGGAGGAAGAGAGGGAGAAGCAGGCTTCCTGCCGAGCAGAGAGCCCGATGTGGGACTCCATCCCAGGTCTCCGGGATCATGACCTGAGCCGAAGGCAGTCGCTTAACCAACTGAGCCACCCAGGCATTCCCATAAATACATATTTTTAAAAATAAATGTGACATTAGACTTTTAAATTTAAAAGATCCCTCCATTGAACTTCAAGCATATGAAAGTAGAGCTCAGAGATCTTTGCAGCTTCAAAATCCCTTCAGTCTTCCTTTCCATTTTACTGTCTCTGATGCCTTTGAAAATAAATTGAGGGAACAGTTAATTATCTTCTAATTATACTGTAAATGCTATGCTGTTGGGGTGGCTGATTTTGCAGTATTCTTTATAAAATAACTTTCACTATGAAGGGACCTCTTTGTTTACAGAGAGTTATACATAATTTCTTCTTTTGCCTTGAAGAACAAGATACCAGATATACGAACTAAAGAAGATAATTTACATTTTTATGCTCTTTGGTAATTAAAAATTGTTTTTGATTTTGTTGAATAAATAACCATCTTGGTTTTTTTTTAAAGATTTTATTGATTTATATGGCAGAGATCACAAATAGGCAGAGAGGCAGGCAGAGAGAGAGGAGGAAGCAGGCTCCCTGCCGAGCAGGGAGCCGGATACGGGCCTCGATCCCAGGACCCTGAAATCATGAACTAAGCCGAAGGCAGAGGCTTAACCCTCTGAGCCACCCAGGCGCCCCTAAATAACTGTCTTATATTGAACTTACCAGGGATTACATTTCCTTCCTCAGGTTTTCTATGTGTCCACTTTCCTTTTTGAGATGGTAGCCTGGTTTTACTTTACCCCTGGATAAAAACATTCCCCAAAGCTACAGAAGTCATGGTTTTCAATATGTCTTCAGCACAAGATTTAGCTATTGACTGAGGCAAGGCTTTAATGCCTCTCATTTCTTGGGTCATGCACTCTAGCTAAATTGCTGCTCTCAGACATTGCTTCACTGTTGGGTGTCAGTGACCTCAAAGGCACATTTACACAGACAGTCCTGAAATAGCATATGGCATCTTGACATGGAGTGAGACCTGATCAGAATGTGGAGGTAATGGGCACCAAAAATAAAATAGAGTATTTTCCATGATGAACAACAAAAATAAATTGAGATGATGGGTCAAGAAAGAATTAGGAGAGAAATGAAATTGGGATAGTACTTAAAGGGGGTAGGGGAAAGAATGGGGAGGAGATCCAGCAAATCCAGAGGCAAAGAAACCATCTCATAATTTACATAAGTACAGAATTCTACTCTCTAAACATTTGTGTTCCATTTCCGTATTAATAGTAGTAAGTCCCTTATGCTGAATACAGAATTCTGGTGAACTCATTGATGTAATTAACAATTTAGACACAGAGGCCCTTCCCCCTTGACATTGCAGATGAAGAATTGTGAGTTAAGTAAATAGTTGTGTCTTGCTGTATTTCAAAGAGAATAGAGAGAAAAGGCTATTTTCTTAAAAAAGTGCTGGAGCAACAACACTGAAAATGCACACATCCTATGCAGTATTTCTGTAGTGTAATAGACCGAGCTCGTTCCAGTTAACTAGAAAGTTAGTGTTGGAGCCTGTCAGGAGGACATTGTAAACTTGGTGTCTTTAGTCCTAAAGGAATCATCTACCATTCCTTTCTGCTTGCCTTTCATTCTTCATCCTCTAAGGGCCCTTAAACAGAGTATCTGACAATAGCAGTACCTGAAAAATAACAACAGTTACCATGCATGCCATCACCCTTACCATTTTGAGCTCAGTTCATACATTAACATAATTTGAACGACTCCCTTTCTTAATTCAGCAGCACATCTTAGTCTAACTAATTTGGTAAACATTCTTCATTGTTTCTCTCTGAAGAAGGGATGGAAATGCAGAGAGGGCTGTGTGTGTATTGGGGTGGGGTGGGGAGGGTGTTTGGAAAAGCGCACCCCATCTCCTGGTCTGTCTGCAGTCAGACTGGTGCCGGACTGGGGATGCAGAGGGTTAGGAGAGTCAGGCCTGACCCACAGCAACTCTTTCGAAGTTCATCCATGAGGAACCTGCAGCTCCTGAATTCCCTGATGCACTCTTTGTTCCTGTGTTCTTTCCTAGTGTATCTGAAAAACGCACCCAGCATTCCAATGGCCAGCAACAACACCGCCAGCATCGCGCAAGCCAGGAAGCTCGTAGAGCAGCTGAAGATGGAAGCCAACATCGACAGGATAAAGGTGAGGACCGCGCAACCCAGCAGGCCCTCCAGCCCTGGTTATAAGGAGCATGGTTTGCAGCCATCTGTCCCTTGACTCCCCTTCTATAGAGAGATTCTCGAGGGCGAGAGAGAAACGTAATAATTGGGCAAAAGTTCATTTTTCTAATGTGTCTTTGCCTTCTCCAGATTTCTGCAGAATAAAATGACAGTGTAAATCAAAACTGGTTCTCCACGTAGGATTCAAAACAAAATAATAAATGCAGAACAGGCAAATGAACAACAAACTCATGGCTGAATTCTGGCCAAGGAAGTTGGAGAACACACAAAACATAACCAAGCCACCAGTTGACCCCCCTGACTCTGTAGAGACTGTCTTTTCATTTGGGTTTCAGCTCTTCTGTCTTGGTTTAGGCTCTAAGTTTAAGTGTCTGTTTAATCTTTCTCTTCACCACTGCAGGTTCTTTTTCCTAACTTACTGGATTTTTTTTCCTTCAAAACACAAAAATCACATATGGTCTCCCTAAGAAGCCAAGCAGCCTAGTGGGCTAATGAAAGTATTTTATCAATTGGATGTCAGAAACATATCTCATTTTATTACAATAAAGCTAGGACATTCATCCAAATGCCAAAATTCTTTTTAAAGCTAGAATATTTTTCCTGTTTTTTCCACATCAGCGTTAGCAACCTGAACAACCCACCCAGCCTTTGAAGTATGCTTCTAGAGCAAAGGTCAAGAAATTAAGGCTCATGAGCCAGATCAAGGTTTTATTAGAACATAGCCATTCATATACATATTGTCTATGGTCACTTTCTCACTGTGGTTGCAAGAGAGACCATGTGGCCCACAAAACATAAAATATTTACTCTCTGGCCTTTTACAGAAAACTTTGCTGACCCCCAGTCTAGAACAGTGGTTCTCAGCTCATCTGTTCATTCACGTTACCCAGGGAACTCTGGGAAGATCAATTCTAGGACCACACTCTAGACTAATTAAATTAGAATCTCTTGGGGGCATGATTCAGGCATCAGGTTTGTTTGTTTGTTTTGTTGCTGTTGTTGTTTTTTTGCATTTTGTTTTTAATTATCAGTTAGATTCAATGTATAGCCAAGGTAAAGAACCTAGGGGAAGGGTGCCTGAGTGGCTCAGTTGGTTAACTGTCTGCCTTTGGCTCCGATCATAATTCCAGGACTGTGGAATCAAACCCCATGCTGGGTTCCCTGCTCATCAGTTAGTCTGCTTCTCTTTCTCTCTCTCTGCTCCTCCCACCTGCTCATGCTCTCTCTCTCTTTCTGTCTCTCTCAACTAAATAAATAAAATCTTAAAAAAAAAAAAAGAACCTAGGTTTGCTCTTCCTCTTCCTCCTCCCTTTTTTTTTTTTTAAGATTTTATTTATTTATTTGACAGAGAGAAACACAGCGAGAGAGGGAACACAAGCAGAGGGAGTGAGAGAGGGAGAAGAGAAGCAGGCCTCCCACCAAGCAGGGACATCCATGTGAGGCTCGATCCTGGGTCTCCAGGATCACGACCCGAGCCGAAGGCAGTCGCCCAACCAACTGAGGCAGTCACATAACCAACTGAGCCACCCATGCGCCCCTCCTCCTCCCCCCCTTTTTTTTCTTGATTTAAGTAAACTCCACACCTGTTGTGGGTCTTGAACTCATGACCCTGAGATCAAGAGACATATGCCCTACTAACCGAGCCAGCCAGACACCTGGGGTTTGCTCCTTCTAACTCCCATCAGATATGGACTAGAGAGTGAAGGGAAAGATGATCTACCTTTTTAAATAAGCTGAGCAAATATCCATGGGCATCTGTCTGTCCTGATCTCTTTTGAGTTCTGATAATGGTGTCATGTAAACAGCTTCTCTTCTTTCAACAGCTTTAACTCTTCTTCCTATTCATGAATGAGATAAATACGGGGAACTCACCATCTGCCTTGCTCCTTTACAATATCTTCCTCTTTTCCCTTTGCCTCTTCTTTCCCACTCCCTTGCTGAGAAAGTACAGTATGGAAAGGCACAGAATCTGCGGCAACAAGTGGGCTGGCTCAAGGACCATGGCATTTGGTGTCAAAAGAGTCATTTAGTGCTTGTTCTGGGGGGTGGGAAGAGAGGAAGCTTTTGCCCATGGACCTTCTGGAAAATGTCACTTTGCCTCTCAGGGTGGCCCAGCTAGGATAAAAGTATTTGCGAAGCGCTATTGTGGCTGGCGTTTTCTGTCACTCCCCAGGCTCCTCAGCTCTGGCTCCTGAAGGAGGATGTGAAGGTGTTGGAGGTGATGGAACACTGACAGTGGGAGGAAGAGAATGGAAATAGGCCTTTACAACCACAAGTCAGACCTCCAGCCTCCCTCACCTGAATTCCTGACCGCAGGGGCTCCAGTTGATCCCTGAATCCATCTCGACCCTGTCTCCACCCCTGCTATCAATTACCCTCCACATTGCTACCAAAGGAAATTTTCTGTAAGAAAATATCATGTTCCTCCCCAGAGAAAATCTTTTCATGCTTCCCGTCACCTATAAAATAAACTTCAAACTCTTGAACAAAGTATGTAAGGTCCTTCTGGCCTCTAACCCCTCTTCTTAGCTTCATCCCCCTTTTTTTGCCCACCTGCCATATGAGCCACTTCTGATGTCCTTGATGGAAATGTCAAATGCCTAGAAGATTCACTCTCTTCCTTTCCATTCTTCTGATTTAAACTCTGGTGAGTCCATGAAAACTCAGATCAATCATTACATCCTTTGAGAAGCACTCCCAGACCCTCAAAATAAGGTTGGATTTTTGCCACTTTTTAGTTGTTCATTTATTCTTTTATCTAATAAATACTTTGTTGACAGCTTTTTAAATGGCCAGACCATGTTAGGTCCTAGAGATACAGAGATGGAGAAAGCAGAAAACATGGTTCTTGCCCTCAGGGATCTCCTAGTCTAGGAGGGGGTTACAAAAAATATGAACAAGGCCTATCACTGATATAAATAAGATATCCAAGAAGCATAATCACCACATATCATCAGAAGGAAGGCAGCACCACACCCTGACTCCCTTCTATATTACCTCTGAAGACACCAGAGGCCTCGCCACCGTAAGACAGAGAAAGCATTCTTCAAACAAACTGAGCTCGAGGTGGTGATCTTCCTAGGTTATCTTCACATCCAAGTCTCTGGACCCTTCCTACGTAGTTAGACCTCATGTTGTTGGAAATACAGCAGCAGCTTGTCATGCAGCCTTTGTCCTGCACATCAGAGCTGGACAGGCATACTGTGGCGAAGTGTCAGATTATTTTTAGTTCAAGCTGTTGGCTGAACTGCGTCTGTGTTGACAGAGCTGTCAGCTAGCTGGTCTGGGGCTTGGTTATTTGCCTTTAGGAGTCCCTTCAAAGGCTTCTCAGCACTTGGGCTTCTCCACCTACTCTCCCTACGTGATCCTGTCAGCAAGAAAGGGCTTCTCTGAAGATCCCATGTATGTGCTTCTGCAGTCAGAGAAGTGACTGCTTCAAGCTCTGTAGGGCTGCAGTGGTGTTATGTACATCCGGCAGAGCCCACTGTGACTGAGGCCGTGAGAAGCAGGGGACAGGGAACGCAGCTGGCGCTGGAGCTTCAAGAGTCCCATCAGCAGGGGCGGCCTCATCCCTCCTGTGGCCTCCAGAATAACTCAGGCTGCAGAGAGAAGCTGTACCGTAAGAGGATTTGAATAGCATATTCATTTTTAAACCTTCTTGTGTTCTATCCCTCTGCATCACAGATCCCGGGAGAATTGAGCTAATGAACCCATTATCTGCTCATAAGCCTCAGGCATATATCAATTATACTCCCAGCCTTTCTATGTTTCTTTGTTTAGAATTTCATTCAAGGACAGAAAGTAAAGAGAAATCAAAGGAAGCAGGGAAGGGATGTAGGGACAGGGACAGAGAGGGATGCAGAGACTATGACACTCAGATGTATGAGACAGCAGGATAGTCACACTGATGTCAAGCAAAGACGGATGAAAGGAAGCTTGTCTTTAGAGCACAAGTTGAGAGAGCATGTCCAAAATAAAGGATAGCAGGTTTCAGTAAATCTATTTATTCACCACTTTATTAGGGCTCATTGGGTTTCTAATAATAGAAGCCTAGCCCAAGTTCACTTAAGCAGGAAGAGGGGATTGATTATAAAAGATAGAGTGTGTCTCAGATTCCAAGAGCAGAAATGTAGCTGGGTAAGCAGTATAAAGAAGAGCTGGAAGACCATCAGAAGTCAGGAGAGCTCTGTTACATGCCCCAGCTGTGCTCTGTGTGTCTGCCTCTTTCTTTTCCTGGGAAGGATAGATTTCTCAGCTTCCTATTCCATGTGACAGACATGATGGCTGCCCATGGCTCCCAGGATCCCATGTTACTTCCAGCTCCATGAAGAAAGAGATTGACTGATTCCTTTTAGTCTCAAGTGCGTATTGCTAGAGTGGGCATCTGTGTTCTAGTAAGAGTGAACCATCTGCAGGTCAAGCAGTGGACATTAGAATCAAACCACATTGCACAAACATTGCTCTTAGAAATGGACCCACAGCTATGGATGGGAAAGGGTTGGATAGTTAAGGAGGAGTGAGAATTGTTGTAACCTGGAAAGATGCTCTTGGGCAGAGGACATCATTAGCATAATGGAGAATGATGTAGATGTAAGAACAAAAGAAAGCCAAGCCCAGAAGCGTGGGTGAAATAATTGCTTCTTAACTAATTAGATGCTCCATAAATTGACCCCACATAAAAATATCAATCTCATTTCTCCCAAATATCCATAATAGACCTTTCCAACTTGCTCCCCTTATTATTCCAAGAATATGCTATGTAAATTTCCACCTCTCTGGTTACTCTGGGTCCCTCAGTGAGAATGCCCTTCCCCTATTCCTTGCCTATCTACTATAGACTGAATGTTTGTCTCTCCCTCCCCAAAAATTCACTTGTTGAAATGCTAACCCCCAATATAATGATAGTTGGTGGCGGGGGTGGGAGGGCTTTGGAAGATGATTAGATCAGGAGGGTGAACCCTCATGAATAGGATTAGTGCACCTATAAGACACCCCAGGGAGATCCCTCATCCCTACCACCAGGCGAGGTAATAGTGAGAAGACATCTGCAAACCAGGAAATGACCCCCACCAGATTCTGAATCTGTTAGCACCTTGATCTTAGGCTCTCCAGTCTCCAGAACTGTGAGAAATAAATTTCTGTTGTTTGTAATCCACCCAGTCTACAATATTTTGTTACAGAAGCCTAAACTGACTAAGACCCTGTCCAAATCTAACTCCTCTATTAAGGGTCAGCTCTATTCCCCACTTGTCCATGAATCTCTTGCCATTCTGACTATATTTACTGATTGGTTTCATTTTCATGAAATAAATTTTTCCAGTTAGACTACCCAGGCCTCTTAATCAAAGACCATGTCATTTACTTCTCTGTACCCTTCAGGGTGCTGGGATACAGGCATTCAAGAAACTTTTTTTTAGTGGATAGCTTCAAGTTCATGTACTTAGAATGTCATGTAACAGGACATCAGGAACTATATTTCACATGACATTTCCAGTGACATTTATGCTTTAGGAAATTGCAAGCGTGAATATAATTGGCTAAATAAACTGTGGTCATAGGGGCACCTGGGTGACTCAGTCAGTTAAGTGTCCAACTCTTGATTTCGGCTTAGGTCATGATCTCAGGGTCCTGGGACCAAGCCCTGCACTGGGCTCTGCACTCATCTGGGAGTCTACTTGAGGATTCTCTCTGTCCCTCTCTCTCTTTGGAAAAATAAATAAATCTTTAAAACAAAAGAGCCAGGAGAAAACTCATTGAAATACAAAAATGAAAGGAGGACAGTTTCATGTCTTGTTTTTGATTATAAGTAGCCACCATTTATCATATACCTTCTTTTTATAACAGTTCAACATAAGGAAAGACTGATTTTTGTAACTGAAAAATATGTATAAATTATTAAACACAAGTGTTTCTAATGACTGAATCATCTTTCTGGTGATTGACTCATAAAAGATTGGGATTGAACTCACAGAAAATGGTACTGAAAAATGGAACAGTTAGACATCATCCTTGGTAGTAGAGAGAGACATATATCCTAGGTTTGGGATTTTAAAGTACTTTTCCAGAATTTGAAATGGAAGTTTTAACATTTCTTCCCTAAAATGCTTACATTTGAGGGGCACCTGGGTGGCTCAGTTGGTTAAGTGTCTGACTTTTGGTTTCAGCTCAGGTCATGATCTCATGGGTGGTGAGATTGAGCTCCATGCTCGGGGGGAAGTCTGCTTGAAGGTCTCTCCCTCTCCTTCTCCTGCCACTCGCATATACTCTTTCTTTCTCTCAAATAAACAAATAAATCTTTTTTTTTTAAATGCTTGCATTTGATTAGGGAGAATGGGACACTATCCTCCTCATGGGCCAGTTGAGAGTATTTTTAGGGGTAATAAAATCAGTATAGTATGTCAAACGACATAAAGAGGAAAGGGTCATATTCACAGTTGGCCAGTCCTCATTGATTCAATTTGCTGAAAATGAAGCAAAAAATGTAAAATTGAATTCACACATACATTATTAACTAAGCTTGACACTTCATTTTTATGAGAATTGATATAACTTTAAAAAATTCCAGGGGTGCCTGGGTGGCTCAGTTGGTTAAGCAACTGCCTTCGGCTCAGGTCATGATCCCGGAGACCCGGGATCGAGTCCCACATCGGGCTTCCTGCTCAGTGGGAAGCCTGCTTCTCCCTCTCTCACTCCCCCTGCTTGTGTTCCCTCTCTAGCTGTGTTTCTCTCTGTCAAATAAATAAATAAAATCTTTTTAAAAAAATTAAAAAATTCTGTACAATATTTTTAAAATATGCATGACATTTCAGTTATTTAGTATATACTCAAATATAGAAAAAATTTAAATTCAAGGTATTGTACCATAAGAGACTCTTAATCATAGGAAACAAACTAAGGATTGCTGGAGGAGGGGTGGGGGAATGGGGTAACTGGGTGATGGCCATTAAGGAGGGCATATGATGTAATGAGCCCTGGGTGTTACAGAAGACTGATGTATCACTGACTTCTACCGCTGACACCAATAATACATTATATGCCAATTAATTGAATTTAAATAAAAAATAAACTTTAAAAAATTCAAGGGAAAGATAAAAAAATTTCATAGATATTTATTAAGCACCGTGTGCATGCTTAACTTTATGCATTGTGTCTAGGAGCTATAGCAGTAGTACTGTTAAATCTTGATAATTTGAAATCCCTAGGAAAAGCATTTTTCTGAATAGCCCAGTTTTCAGGCCAGATGAAGTCTCCCTTCTTAAAAAAATGTAACTACGGGGCGCCTGGGTGGCTCAGTTGGTTAAGCGACAGCCTTCGGCTCAGGTCATGATGCCGGAGACCCGGGATCGAGTCCCACATCGGGCTCCCTGCTTGGCGGGAAGCCTGCTTCTCCCTCTCTCACTCCCCCTGCTTGCGTTCCCCCTCTGGCTGTGTTTCTCTCTGTCTAATAAATAAAATTTAAAAAAAATGTAACTACTTTGGATGACACTTTGAATGTCTTTCTTTTTTTATTAGAGAAAATTAAACATCACGTGCTTTTTTGATGATTCTTTTGAAGTTATTAATTTTAAAAATATCCTATTTCCTTTTTTAGGAAAATTCTATTGATGTACCATTAGTTTAATACCACCTTGGAAGAGAGGGGTGGGGAAGACTACTTAGAAGTATCACTCATTGTTTTATAAATAAAATATAGTCAATATTTATTTATATAATTTTACTTCCTCTAATATCACAAATTTTGATCCTGGGTGCTCTTCACACCCAGGAAATATCCTTTAGACTAAATTTTGGCCACCAGCAGTGATGTGAGATGGTGACTTGCTGCCTTTCTTTCCCAGCATTAGTAATCTTGTTGTCCATAGCGCCTCTCATATTTTCAGTGTGGTTCCAAGGCATTTCTAAAGAATCCTAAGGTTTTTTCTGCATTTGCTAGTGTTTAAGCTGGATGTTTTTATTTTCTCTTACTTAAACTATATATTAATGATTCAAAGAAAAACGAAGAGGTTAAAATAGCCAGTTGTTTTAACCCAAGCAAAAGACTTTTCTAGACAAATGTTAGACCAGTCTCCCTTAGTTTGGAAATTCTATCTCTTCCCAGAGGTTTGGCAGTTTGTTTTACCTTCGGGTACATTGCCAAGCCGATGACAGACGATGAACTTCCCATCTCAGGCCTCCATCCCAGCACAGTCTTTGAGGTCTTTTTTAAGCAACAAATTAAAGTTAAGCCAACCCTGAGTGGTGCATTTAATGCAGGCCACTCAACTGAAGGACTTGACTGAATGACTGATGTCCTTAACACACATGTGGCTTCCCACACATATAGGCAGTGACCACTTGTCAGTGCTTGTATCTTTGCCTCATGGCTTGCAAGCATTTTGTGACATCAATTTTAAAATATGTCTTCACTTCAGATTGTAATGAAGACAGAACTGTATTCTTACATACTGTTTAAATTCTTAGGTCTGATTTTTATCCTAACAACTGCTTCTCAGAGCTGTCAAAAGGTTTGCCCAGAGTCAGTTCCTATTTTTTCAGAGCCTAAAACCGAAGTTTGATGGCCTTTATTGGGACTCCCTAGGGTCACCGTTTCCTTACTTGCAGGTTCTCAGCGCCCGTCTAGTTTGGAAAGGTTGCTGGATGGCTGGGTTTCAGCAATGGTCAATCTGAGGAAATCCGTGCTCTTATCAAATATAATTTCTTCACATGGGTATCAGATCTCATCTTCCTAATCCAAGGTTACATGCGGACCACCTATCCATCCTGAATCATCAGTTTTGGTTCTCTACGTCGTCATTTCCGTCAGTGTACAAATGTAGTATTATTTCTCCATCTTAGATAAAATTTCATTTTTTTCCTCTGAATCGCCCACTTCCTCTTCTAGCAACCACCTCATTTGTTTGCTCTGCTTTGCAGAACATCTTGAAAAAGTTGTTTATATTGCTGTCTCTAATGTCTCTCTTCCCTTTCTTTTGAAAATTTATTTTTACTTTGGAAATCTCAAAGGGACAACAGGGCTGCAAATGCAGTACAAAGAATTTTGTTTTCCTCTGAACCATTTGAAAATAAGTTATCAAAAGTTGCCCCATCATCACCAAGTACTTTAGTGTGTGTTTCCTATAAGTAAAAAACATTCTTCTACATAATCATAATGCAGTCGCCATAATAATTAGGAGGTTAACACTGATACATTACTACTTTCTAGTCCTCAGACCCCATTTAAGAATTGCAAATCACCCTAGTAATATTCCTTTGAGCAAAGGGACCCAGTTCAGGATTATGTATTGCATTTAGTTGTCCTGTTCATAGAGTTCCTTGACTTTTATGGCCTTGACACTTTTCAAGGTTATGGGCCATTCATTTTGTAGAATACCACTCAAGTTGGGTTTGTCAGATATTTCCTTGTGATTAAATTCAGGTAACAAAATGGGAACGTTAATGTAGAATTGATGGGAAATTTTGTCTCATTACATTTTATTAGTGGCATATGATTTCATATCATATGAAATCACATACTGGTTATGTTAATTTCGATTACTTAATTAAGGTGTTATCTTCATTTTTTTTTCATGTAAAGTTCTTTTTTTGTCTTTTGTAGTTAATAAATATTTGGATCTTGGGAGAGGGACCTTGAGACTATATTCACTACCCAACTCCTCATCAAACATTCTGTCTTTAAAATTTCATTTAATTATATTGATATAGACTCATGGCTTCCTCTTTTAGTCAGTGGTTTATAATCTGCTACTATCATTGATTTTGATGTTTTAATTGGCACAAACTAAAAAGCTAGCTACCATGTCCTTCTGGCATGATTCCATCTTTCTTTGAGTGCTTCTTTAGTGCTTGGCACAAAAAGATAGTGTAGGATCCTCTTATTTCCCTGCCCCAACCCTGGAATCATCGTTTTCTCTAAAAGCACTAGTTCCTTTGAGAATGGTATTTAGAAATGAAAATCCTCATGCCAATTGTTCCATTGTGCTGAAGTGTTTGAAGTGTTGCGGCTCCAATTTCCTCTCAGTGGCCAGAGTTAGAGAACACTCTATCTGTTTATTTCTTTATCTTTGTATGTGTGTATATGTAAGCATGAGTTCACACCAATACCACCAGGTCCTGTCCTACACCAAAGAGTATATTCTAGCTTTCTACTTCCCATATTTGTAACTCCCTTCACTGACAATGAGGATCTAGCTCCCCTGGTCCTTATTTGGCCAGCTCTCCTGTAGGGAACCAATGTCCCATTCCATGACCTCTCCTTCAGACATGGATGCATTCACCTCCCACTCAGGCTCCCGTACACCTCACAAGTTGTCCTGGACAGATACCCTCCTCGCCCTGCTCAAGTTCTGACCTCCCACTGTGGGTCCCTGATCTAGTGTGGAGCCCACTTTGCTTAATCTCACCCAATCCCTTTAAGACTGACTTGTTCATGAAGAAGAAGGAGGAGGAGGCCCCGTTTGCTCATAAACCCATTCCAGTGAGGCTTTCACTCCCACCATTCTCTTGAACCTTCTCTCACCAAGGTTGCTAATGACTGCAGATGGCTAAATCTAATAGTCAATTCTCCATTTCATCATACTTGACCTACTGACAGCATTTGTCATAACTGATGATTCCTTATGCCTTGAAGCATTTTCTTCAGCATTTGGCTCTCAACAGTTCCCACTCTCACAGGTGACTATGTCCTAAATTCCCTTTTCTGGCTCTTCTTAGGCTCCCCAGTTTCTTACACTAAAGTGTTCCAGGGCTCAGTACTTGTCCCCCTCTTTTCTATCTAAATATACTCTCTTGATGATCTTCATTTCCGAGGCTTTACGTACCTTCTGTATAGCCTTGATTCCAAAATTGACAGCTGTAGTCTACATCTCTCAAACTCCAGCATTGTATATCTCACTAACAGGCATTTTAATTTCAAGCTTAAACTGTATTCCTGATCTCACCCCCAAAACTTCCCCCTGCAGCTTTCACCAGCTGAAATGAGAACAGTTTTGTCTATTTGTTCAGTCCAAAAGCATTAAGAGTTAGCCTTAATAGTTCTTTTGTATCCAAAGCCTTAACAGTTCTTTTGTATCCCTTTCTCCAGTCCATCGCAAAATCCTGATTCTACATTCAAATTCTGTTTGTCCAGAATGATACCACTTCACACTGCCCCTGCACCACCGCCACCTCTCTCTTGGCTTATGGCAGTAGACTCCAGGGTAGTCTCTACTTCAACCCTTGACTCCCACAAAGTACAAAGCCCTCTCTGCTTTCCCCACAGCATTCACAGTGCTCCTTTTCAGTGCGAGTCAGTGCCTCCCCTTCATTCTGTAAGTTTTCACCCAAAGATCAATTGCCTTCTCAATTAAGCCTAACCATAACTACCTGTTCCCCACCCAACCCCCTCCACACACACACACACACACACACATTCTTTTTTTTTTTTT
>PITA01014824.1:0-42665 GCA_004023965.1 Spilogale gracilis | reverse complement strand
CAAAGGCAGCTGCTTAACTGAGCCACCCCAGTGCCCGCCTGGATGGTAGATACTCTTAAACTGTTTTATCAAGATGAGAAAGTTATGTTTCAGAAAGTTTAAGTCACTTATGCTTAAGTATACTATCATCCAGTTAAATCAGGAGAGCCAGGATTTAAACTAAAATCTGACTCCAAAAGGCTCCAGCGAACTTTCAAATATATATGTATATAATCTCCCTTCCCCTCTCTAACCGGACCACTGAGTCCTCTTGCCTAGAAGCAGACGTTGTGGAGATCAGTTTCTTATACATTCTTATATGAATACTCCATGAATTTACATTATGCATATAGGTATCACTGCTTTTCTCCAAAGGGCAGCTTGGCTCTGCTTCTCTCTGTAAGCTTTTCTGACACTGCTCTTAGCTGGCCATAGAAACCCTCTAGCCTATACAGTGTTCCTCTATTTCCTAAAATAATACTGAACAATCAGCCCTCTTCTTTCTTTTTCCCAATGTTCCCCCTTCCTAATGCTGCCAAGTTCAAGGTTGTTTTGTTTCTATCACATCACTGTTGATTATTAATATTCAAGTTAATCAGCACACTCAGTAAACCAGAACTCCTCTCTACCCACCCAATCCTAACAATTATTATCCTAAGGTAGTAACAAAAATTTTACCGCTTGGGCACCTGGGTGGCACAGTGGGTTAAAGCCTCTGCCTTCAGCTCAGGTCATGATCTCAGGGTCCTGGGATAGAGGTCCACATTGGGCTCTCTGCTCAGTGGGGAGCCTGCTTCCTCCTCTCTCTCTGCCTGCCTCTCTGCCTACTTGTGATCTCTCTCTCTCTCTGTCAAATAAATAAATAAAATCTTAAAAAAAATTATTGCTCTAGAAGAAAAAATTTTACAAGTCAGAGTATGGTATTCAGGGATTTTTTTTTCTTTTTTTTTTTTTCTTTGTACAAGATTTTCCCTGAGGATACATGGCAGAGACTGCTCTCAAAGAGAGCCTAGGTCCATCATGAAAAAAATTCATTTGTCACTTTTTCCTTTCCAAAGTAAGCTAATCCATGCTGGTACCAAAAGAGCAAAAGAGATTAACCCTGTTTAGAGATCTGGAAAAGTAAAACTGTCACTCCATTTGATTTTTTAAAGACATTCATAGCAGTTCACTTAACTCACACTTGCATTTTCAATATCACATAGTTTATTTACTCAGCTGTGTCCACATACTCCAGCCAAAGATCATCAAGAATATACCTAAAATTCAACAACTTGGGTTCATTACAACTTGTAGGAGTGAGGGAGAACACACACCATACAGAACCATTGGGGCATTTCAGTAATGGATGTTAGAAAACACTTATAGACTTAGGCTTGTATTAGGTGATTTTAGGGAGAATGTAAGGAGATGGGGTTTTCTTTGGACTGTGTGCATCAGAAAGTAGGGGTAATTCTATGATTGGGTTTCTTAATTTTATCTAGAAGGAATGAAAACTAGATTGAGACTTAAAATCTATTGAATAAAGAAGCAACAGTCATTCATATTGGTCAGGGGGAGAACACATTTGGTTATCGTTATGGCTTGGACAAGTGTATGTATTTTGTCTTTATTCAGACACAATTACAGAATGACCTTGTTCTTGTCTTGAATCATAAAGATCAAAAAGTGCCCTTTTCTCATCCTGATGTTCTGGGAAATTGTCTATGTTCAGCAGAAGAGCACCAAGCCTACCTAGCTGTGACTACCAGGTCAGCTTACAGCAGCATTAAGCCTTAACTAATAGTACCAGGCCAGTTCCTGGATTTCAAGGACTGCTTGTCTCTTTCTCATTCCTCCCCTTCGGACTGAGGGCAAAGTTAGACTGCAGGACATTAATCTAAACTCCAGCCAGTGAATCCATCTGGGTCTCTATTAGAGAGCCAAGTGGCTACTTTTTTTTCTTAGTTTAATCGCAAGCTGAGTTATCTGCCTTCTCCTATGTAGGTGCAGAAAGAACAGCTTAAATGGCATAAAATATTCTTCTGGTTAGGTAGGAGGAAATCAAGGACTGTGTGATCATCCATCACAGCTCTTAATAAGTGCATTTAGACGTATTGGGCTTTCAGAATAGCAGCTGTATGCAAACAAAATTTTGAATGACAGCAAAAGTGATAATGATAATATTAATAGTAGCTTTGTACTTCATTGAATTTAACCCTCAAATTCCCTGAGGTATTATTTATCTTCGTTGAATAATTATAGAAAGTAAAGCATGAAAAAGAAAACTCCCTCAAGGTCATACCACTAATAACTAGAAGAAAAAGGTGTCATCCTCAGGTTTATTTGATCCTCTGGAGACTGCATCCTTGATAATCACTATCTTCACCATGCTTCTGGAATTAATTCCAATGATCCATTCCTTGAGTAATATGTCTGGGAAACTGCTTTTATAAACTAATCTTCTTCCACTGTAATACTCTATGCCTGCCTGCCTGGAGGGCCACTGCTTTAAGTACCATGCAATCAGATAGTGTAGTAGAAGGGTGGATGAGAGATTGAGACATTCCATGTGGTTACCCTCATTCCATAGCAATCATCTTGCGTCTCCATGAGTTGATATGATAAATAGCCATTTTGGAGTGGTGGTATGCACTGAAAGTAAAAATTTCAAACAATAATTCAGAAGGCATTCATTTGTCCTGTATTTTTCCCCAGTAAGTATGGCTGCAAGGCTTTTGAACAGTTGTTCATTTCACCTATTTTTTAAAATGCTATTTTTTTAAAGTTTGGTTTGCTAAAATGTTCCCACTGAAATGTAATAGAGTAACCTGTCAAACTACCAACACTGCACTATATCATTTAACTTAGCAAAGTGTGCTGATGGATGCCCCCAACTAATTAGAAAGATGACTCGAAGACCATATCCTAATGACTCAGAAAATCCGCCTGAACTATTTTTTTTCTAAGTTAATTATTGGTTTGGGAATACACATCCTATTTTGAGGGCTAAATTCCCCTTTCCTGGAATAAAAAAAAAAAAAAAAAAGCACAGAAATCTATATTGGTGTTGATTTTGTGTCCATGGTTCTGATTAAACTTTTCCATTTATACATTTTGCATCCTTACCCATATAGGTTACATTTAAAACAATGTCCTGTAAAAGCTCCTGTCTACCTACTTTTTACCCTGAAGCTTGGAGTATCACATAATTATTTTTAAAAATATTTTTTTTAATTATTAAATTTTAATTTAAGCAGAAAGCTGCTCCATGAATATGGGTTATTCATTTCATGTGATAGGTAGGATACTGAAAAGCCATATGTAAAAAAAGGTATAGAAAATTTAATATTATGAATATCCATTGCATACAAAACTGTTCCATTATAGAGTTGCTTTAAAGCCAGGTGTTGTTTTTGAACTTCCTAATTTATCTGTACCAAAAGCTCATATGCTCCTATCTCAATTTTTCTCAAAGTAGGCAGGCCTATGCTGTTGAACACATTGCAGTTTTGGGGGAAGAAAGTGTGCATTCTCACAATATTGCTTACATAAATATCAAGTATAGTGCTGCGTAATCTAGAGAAAATGGTATTCAGTGTAGTCATGGAACGGCATCAAAATTCAAGGGTTATATTTATTCTCTGGAATTTTCGAAGAAATGGATGACATTAACTGCAATTTTACAGAAACCCATGGCCTATTTAGCAGAACATAAAGTTCTAACCAAATCCAGCATGAATATAAACTTTAGACACAATACTGTCAGCCCTATGAAGTTATGCTTATTTTAGCTTTATTTAGAAAGTAATGCTCATTTCTAAGGCAATACAATCCAGAAAACAGATCTTGATCCATTCCAGATTAACTTTGGCAAAGAGTTTATTTTGTCTTATATATATTGTCATGTTTGAGATGCATTTAGAAGAGGAGATATAGAGAAGGATGTGAAAGAAGGAGAAAAAAAAAAGAAGAGGAAGATAAAGGACAGGAGAAAGCAGGGAAAGTTCACATTGATCTAACAGAAAGTAGAATGAAAGACCAAAGAGAAATCAAAATTTGTTCTACATCCAACAGTTCATGTGACTTCTAAATTTGGCAAACCTGGAATCATGTCTTCTCTCTATAGTGAAATATCTTCACACTCTGAGGTTCCTAACAGAAAACCTTCTGGAAGGTAGGACTATTCATATTTTGCTCTCAGATGTTCCTGCAAACTATTTCGCAAATTTAATTAGACCTTCCTTCTCATGAAGAGGTACAAAGGACATTTTAATTGCCATATAAGAAAAGAAGAGCTTAGAAGATCACCTTAGCAATTTGTCTGATGTCACTGTTTACAGGTACCCACTTATGAAGCCCTCTTCTAACCCCATCCTGCCCAATAAACATTCCTGATCACCTCAGTCTGAAATAATCATATTTCTATACTCTCATAAGCAAACTGTTCTTATTTATCTCAATAAAATTCCTATTTATTCTTACAAAACAAAATTGGTACTTATTCCGGGGGTTCTTAAGGATCCAAATCCTAAGAATACCCTTATCATTGGATTTGAAAATCTGGCATCACTTCCTACTAGCCATGTGGTAGTGAGCAAAACACTTATCCTATTAATTATCTGAAATATCAACAGTTATATCTTGAGTATAAAATGGAGAAGATAATAATTTTTCATTGTTACTGAAGTAGTAAAGGTGTTAAAACATAATCTTCTTAGAAGAATGTCCAGCATATTGTAAGAGCAAAATGAACATTAGCTACTATTGCTACTACGACTATCAATAATAATAATAATAATAATAATAATAATAATAATAATAAGTAGTAGTAGTAGTAGGAGGAGGAGGAGGAGGAGGAGGGGTGGTGGGTGGTGGTGGTGGTGGTGCTGGTAGTATTTCTGTGATGGGACATACCATATACCGTCTTTAAAATATTTTGACTAATTTTAATCAGAACTATACACCCCACAAATGGCAAGGATCATGATCTATTCTTTGTACTCCCCAATCCTGTCACAGTTCTTTGAAATTTAGAAGTGCTTATCAAATATGTGTGAAATAGCTGGAAGATGAACTTGTTTATTGCTGACAACAGTAACTCTATAAATTTCTCTGCCATGAATAATATATAGGCTCTGGGAGGTCATACACTTCTTCCATTCTTGCTCATATATTATCTTTTATGCTAGATCCTGTGCTACAATTTTTGAGAGAACTAAATTAATAAACACCAGAATATATACACCATAAGTGGAAGTACTCTGTTTACCATCACTTCACACACCTTATCTCTTACACAGACCTAGGACAAAACAGCACCCAATAAATTTAAATGAATAGTGTTTTTATTAATATTCAAGTACTTTAAAGATTATTCCAAGTAAGTTTCATGACAGATAAAACCTTTAAAAAATTTAGTATCCAAAATGCCTATCACCTAATATCGGGTGGTGTTGAATATAGGAAATCTGAAACTATATTTCAACACAAATGACTGACATCACCATGCAACAGAATAATGAACAGTCTTCAGTAACATTCAGTCCTGCTTCTGGGATGACCTACTCAATTTGCAGGAAACTTCTAAAAAGTCTCTCTCCCTAGTCCCTTGCTTCTGCAAAGCCCAAACACTAATCTATTTCTCTAGAATGACAGCCCATATATCTAAAGTCTTGGGAGAAGCACAGCAGTAAAGGAAAGATTAATCTCCTCATCCTGCTTTTCTTTCCTTCAAAATGAGCATTGGGTTCAGCAGTAACAAACACCAGCCTCTGACTTCCCTTCTGCACAAGCTCACCGTTCTCTCAAGCAGAAAATAACTTATTTTCCTCTCTGTGCTGTTATCTTTCTCTTTCATTTTGGTTTCCAACTTCTTGAGTTAATATGCCGTATGATTGACCACAAAAGAGAAGGAGAACAGGAACTGCGAGCAGCCAGAAGCTTTGGGGCTAAGTTGGACTAGCAATTACAAGGGGATAGTTTCTGGGCATCAGAGTGAGTCTCATGGCTTTTTTGGAAGTACTCTATTTACCATCACTTCATGGCTTCATTGTTACTTGCCAAGTGGTTTTCAGTTTTTATAGAGGCAGGAAACAGAGTTTATAATCAAAATATTTGGGGAAGGAATCATGAGGACAAAGATATTTCAGCTTTATCTTACTTCTTCCTCTGTTCATCATACCAGTAAAGCAAGAAACCAGTCAACTTTCTGAGTATGTCAAGTGTACTGAACAATGCACCAGTACATATTACTGTTAGAAGACAAACACATGATTATTTCCAGCGCCATAATATGTGATAGATATACATCACATGCTTGTGTATACACACACACCAGTCTTCTTGGTGATAAACATAAACAGAAATAAATAGACATTATATTCACAGTGTTATAAATTGTATGATTGTTCCTGATTACTTATTCTCCCTCTTCCTATTATAGAATGACATGTCCCTGTTTCACCAGCATTAGGCTTAGCCATGTGACTAGCTTTAGCCAAAAAATTAGAACAGGAAGCAATGAAAGTCACTATTGCATGTTCTATCATTGTTCTTTTCCCAGAGCCAAGAGCCTAGATAAGGACTGCTCTTTCGTCTGTATCTTGGTGTGAAGAGGCATAGGACAAAGTATCAACTTAAATGTAATGTTAGTGAGAAATAAAATTTCTTTTGGGAAGGTACTAAATATTTAGGAGTATTTTGTTACTGCAGCAAAATCTAATGTAAATTGTTTATACATAACTTAATAGATCAAAATATCTTATGTTTTATTACTTTGTTCTAGTTTCTTCCCTACTTCAAATATTTCTAAGATTCTCTATGTAGGATGTAAATTCAAAAATCATAATCTCCTGCTTTCCATTTCACACAGTACAGCCATACTAATACATCTGTAATTTGTCCATTCCTCTAAGATGTGTAATTTTCATACTTGTCTTGTAATGTTTCCTCTTCTTGGAGTTCTATCCACCCTGTTCTCTATTTTAACTTCATCTGCAAGGCCAGTTTCTACTTATTTGCAAAACCCTTCTCCTTCCCTTCTTATGCCTCTCTAACCCATTCAAATAATTACTCTCTTTCTACTTCTTGTCACCATGCAATGTATTAGACTTCACTGCAATTATTTTTTTATATTTCTGACACTGGGAGTTTCTTGAAAGCAAACTTTAGATCTCCAGCACCTAGAAGAGAGTCTGACAAATAATAGATATTTGATAAATAATTTGAAACTCTGAATGAATTAATGGTCTTTAGTTTCTCCCTTCACACTGGAATGACCAAGAGGAAGAGAAGAAAGTAATTGACTTGCATGTGTTGATTTTGTCCTAAAATAAAAATGTTATTATATCTCCTTACTAGTGTGCCCATGCATAATAAAAGGAACACTTACATCCATAGAATAAAAATTGTATATACTAGATGGTATTCTCAATTAGAGCTTATTCATCTAGTCTCTCTTATTTGACTTTAATTTCTATAATAATGGGGATAATTATTTGAGTATCTAGTGGGCACTGTGTCAATCTTACAAGTTTCTCATATTATTTTTGCATATTTTCCAAAATGACATCATCCTAGCCCTATTAGGATGTTCTTCACTTCATCTATAGGATGAATCAATAGGATAAAGGTCAACTAAAGGAGTCAACCCTTCAAGCTTCTGTTTGACACTTCTATCTTCATGCAGGAAATAAATATTCCATACTTCTCAACCAACTGAGGCCAATTATATTTCTGGCCAAAGCAAACTACTTTTGTCCTTTCGTGTTAAAAATATTCAGTAGGAATTATAAGTAGAAAATCTGAATTTAAGATACTGTTCATTACAAATATGTTGTATGACCAGGTTGTCATCTATACTTCTCTAGATTCAGTTTTCTCATCTTTCTGAAATAAGAATGAGAGGAGGGAAAACGAAATTTACTTTACATTATAGCTGTGAGAAACAAATTAAATTTAAAAGAAAAAGAGGTGGCAAATATTCAGATATAAAGTGAACTAAGAAAACTACCCGAAAAACTTCTGAATCTTCCTTAGTACCTAAAACTGAAATCCATAGTACAACCTGTTCTACATATACCTAGGTTGGAATTCCAATTCTACTGTTTTTTGACTACGTGATCTTGAAAAAGCTGCCTGACCCATCTGAACTTTAGTTTTCTCACATATAAGAAGAGGATACATTGATTCATCCTATAGAATTTTTATAAAAATCAAATATTCCACATCTCAATTTATGACAACTTCCTTCTACTGGTTGCTCCAACCAAAGATTTTGGAATAATCTTTGATTCTCTTTATTTCTCTTTCATTCCCCATCTTACAGCTAGAAAGTCATCAAGTATCTTGAATGCAACCATTTTTCACAACCTTCACTAGACCATTTAATCTTCACAACAACCTCATAAATTAATAATTGTGGTGATGTTAATGGTATTGATCAATTCTAAGTACTTAATATCTGTGGGTCAGGAGCTGTTCTAAAGAATTGGGAAATCTCATTTAATTCTTATAATAACATCACAAAGTGGATATTAAGATCTGGTGTTTGAACCCAGGTGATTTGGCTCCAGTACTTTTAACCTGAATGATCTACTACCTTCCAAATAAAGGCAAGTACTTGGAATCCCAGAGTGGTGGGGAGAACATTGAAGTTAAAACTTCATTTAAAGAGTACAGTGTTTGAAATATGAAGATATGGGCTTGAATTTCAACTTCGCTAGTTTCCATATTACCCTTTGTACTTCCTGAATCTCTTGAGATTTAATTTCCTCATTCAGACTTGCCATTTTGGTTTTCATCTTGAATATTTGTTAAGGGCCAGTTCAGTATCCATTTTCCCTTATCCACTCCTAGCAGTAACTCTAATTTCTTAGCTATGTGTACGGGGAAGGCATTAACTGAACTCTGATCCAGTCATGGGCCTGTATCTATAGGAAAGGACCACCACTAAGGGATGTGACCTTTAGTTGAGAATCACAACTATCAACTCTAAGCCTTGCAGGCAGCAAGCTGAGGGAAAAAATTCTCTAATTTCACTTTTTACTGCCCAACAGTTTCCTGCTGAACCCAAGTGGAAACAAATGGACAACTGAGTCTATGGCTATAGTCCATGAAGCCTAGCATCCTGGTTCAGAGCAATATAGAAAATGATGGGGAATGGGTCCAAAGAGGCACATGAAAAAGATCTAGCTCATTTTGATCATCAGTATAAAGCCTGAACGCCCAGAATGCCAAACCTCCATCACCAAAGGGAAAGGCAACAAGAAAACCCAAGAGATTCTTTAAAAATGAAAATCTACCACAGGACATTATAAGTAAACACATTTTCTTTCAACTTAATTAATAAAATGTGGGACGAGGAATAATAGTAAATGGATTTGTTTTATAATGACAAAAAGTTCTTTCAGTATTAATACATTTTCATTTCTGAGCCTTGGCATTTCATCCTTAACAGTCTTCCCCACTTTGCATTTGCCAGCTCACCTCAGTCAATCCCTATTTTTGTTTATTGAAAGTCTTTCCCATCTTGACTAAATCATGGCCGTCCTGGCAGTTGCTGTTCACATAAAATTGGGGACTGAGCAAAGACTAAATTGATAATAATTCCTTTTTGAAGAAAGTATGTGGAGTTTTCCATAATTGGTTTTCTTGACGTAAATAAGTCTTTTCAATAGCACTGCCTGTATTTTCAATCAAGACGCCATGTAATACTTGCTTCAAACCTTCCCATCAAAGTGTTTTCTATCTGGTACTATGATCATTTTTACTCCACTTTATCTTATCAATAATTAATGTGTTTTAAGCTTTTCATCCAGCCAACCCTATGAATTATGTGGGTTTTGTTGTTTTGTGTTTGTTTTGTTTTGTCAAGGTCAGAAAGTTAGGTTTACCTCTGCTTGAGTTTTCATAGAACAGAAAAGATATTTCTTTTTTCATATGCATTACTTGCTACTATACCAGAAAGAATAATGGTTCCAAATTTACTCTAGGAGACCTCTCTTTTGTTCAAGCCATACCCAGGGAAGAGTCAAGACTGTCTATGTTAGACAGCGAAGGAGCCTTCAGGGGAAATCTCTGCACAATCATTCCAAGTATCTCTGGACAGAATTCTTTAAATCTCAGAAGCTGAAAATTTAAGATCTGAGTCTTCATTTAAAAATATATAAAATTGAAATTCACTACATGGGGCAACAATTTAGAGTCTCCTAAGGAAATGAAAAAAGATAGAAATAAGGTTGCCATTTGGGAGTTAAACTATATAATGAGAAAAAAATGCATCAAAGCAGAGTTATGCAGTTGTCTTAGAGAGGTAAAACTGGTCATCAAGAACAAAAGTACAATATCAACAACAATGATAATACTAGCAACAAATTAGAAAAATTTTAAAACAAGGTATACTATGTGTTAGACACTATGTTAAGCGCTTGCCATAGTTATTTTATTTAATTCTAATGAGACCTTATGAGGAAAATGTTATTATGGTTCTCTTTTGCTGATAAGAATACTGAAGCTTAGGGTCACTAAATAAGTTACTTGTTCAAGGTTCATATAAGTAGTAAATGAGAGTTGGGACTTGAAATTTTAGAACTACTACAATATGTGTATCCAATCAAAGAAGAAACACGAACAATGGAAATTCAGGCAGGCATGGACTGGTAAACCTGTGCAAAGTAGCACACCCCTGAAAAAAAGTTCCCGCTCTCTCTGAAAGGCCCCTTCCTATTGGAGAAACAGACATAGCAGCCTGCCTTGGGTTGAAGTTATTAAATACTGCAATCATAGAGCCAACTCTCCCTCCTCTAATTTCAGGCTTAACCAGTGAGAGCCTTAAAAATCTGGTTTCTCTTGTAGCTTCCCTATGGAGAAATGATGCGTTGAATCTATCGATATTTTAATTATATGCTGCATACATCTTTAAAGGTTTTATTTATTTATTTATTTGTTTGTTTGTTTATTTATTTATTTATTTATTTATTTTGAGAGAGAAAGACAGCATGGGGGGTGGGCAGAGGGAAAGGGAGAAAGAATCTGGAATAGACTGGCCAAGCACAGAGCCCAAAGGAGGGGTCAATCCCACAACTGTGAGATCATGATCTGAGCTAAAATCAAGAGTCAGACACTTAACTGACTAAGTCACCCAGGAACCTCTTGCTGCATCCATTTGTAAATTATTAATGAGAGGTGGTTTTCTATACCTTTAGAAATGGGATACTAACAAGTTTGAATTTAAGGACCTATGAAGGGTTGTCTGTTGCTTTTATCTGCCAACTTCTACTTCATTATTATTGAGGAAACAATTCTTCCTTTCATTCTAGGCATGCATTTTGAATGCAAGTTTCCAGATTTTTGCAGCTCCAATCACTCTACCCACAGTCAACATCTGTCCCACAACGGTCTTATCACAGTATCCAGCTGAATTGTGAGGTCAGAGGACCTTAACTTCTCCTTAGGACTGTTTAACATGGAACTAAAGAGAGTGCATTTTATAATCTTTCCTAAAATGGTGTTATAGGACTTTAGAGTCATGAGAAGCCCTGGTCTCCATCTTGCTGAAAAAAATTTTGGTAATAAGCAAAACGATGCATAAAGAAAAGCAAAGATGAAAGAATGAGTTATCACAGATGGCAATTGTTTCTTGCCCTAACTGCTCTGATAATCCAATCTCAGTTAAATAAGCTTTATAATTACTCTCTTTTTAGGTCACAGCCAATTCACCTCTGGTTTCAGAGTACTGACTGATCCTGCAATCCTGTATCTGGGTATTTATAAGAAGCAAACAAAATCATTAACTCAAAGAGATATATCCTCTATGATCACTGCAACATTATTTACAATAGCCAAGATATGGAAACAGGCAAGGTATCCATCAGTGGTGGAATGGATAAAGATGTGACACCTGTGTGTGTGCGTGCACATGTGTGCACGCGCACACACAAGTACTATTATCCCCTAAAAAAGAATTACGTCTTGCCATTTGCAATTACATGGTGGAACTTGAGGGCATGCTGAATGAACTAAGTCAGACAGAGAAAGATAAATATCATATAATCTCATTTATGTGAAATTTAAAAAATAAACAAACAAAAGCCCATCATTCTCATAGATAAAGAGAACAGATTGGTACTTGCCAAAGTTAGGGGTGCAGGATGGAGAGGTGGGTGGAGGGGCTGGGAAAAAATGGGTAAAGGGGGTAAAAAGGTACAAACTTCCAGTTATAAAGTAAATAAGTCACGGGGATGTAAGAAACAGCCTGGCAACTATAGTTAATAATACTATATTGCATATTTGAAAGTTGCTAAGAGAATGGATGTTAGAAGTCTTCATCTCTGGGCACCTGGGTGATGCAGTCATTTAAGTGTCCAGCTTTTGGTTTTGGCTCGGGTCTCTGATCTTAGGGTCATAATATTGAGCCCCGCGCTGAGCTCCTCACTCAGCACAGAGTCTGCTTCAGATTCTCTCTCCCTCTGCTTCTGCCCCTCCCACCCATGCTTGCTCACTCGCTCTCTCTCAAATAACTAAATCTTCAAAAAAAAAAAAATCCTCATCTTCAAAAAAAAAATCCTCATCTCAAGGAAAAAACACTATGTATGGAGATGGATATTAACTAGACTTATTGTGATGATCACTTTGCAATATATAGAAATTCTGAATCATTATGTCGTATGCCTAAAACTAATACAATGTTTATGTCAATCATATTATTACTAATTATACTAATATAAACCAAAGATTTGCATATAAATATATTAATATAATCTAATTATACTAAGACCATATAATCATGTTATCATTATTAATTATACTAATATAATTCATATAGCCAGGACCGCCACATATAATTGTGCATTCTGTGCACTGCACAACAGCCCCCAACCAAGGTGAGGAACAGAGGCCAAAATTCAGCCATGCAACCTGTATAAGGCAGTACCCACCTAAAGGTAGTGACTTTTTAAACATTTTTCACAAATCACCCTAGTAACAGGGCCAATGTTGGCCCTGAGTGAAGTCAACAAAGAAAATGCCAACTTCTAAGTCCTCTTGGGAGCCAAACATACCTAGACATTATTTGATTTCTTCTACCTTAATCATCAATCCCCATTTGTACGTAACTGAGAGATGTCAACATTTCTCACACACCAGGAACCTTCTACACATATACATATGAGCCTATTCCAATCTCAGTAAATCCCAAATGCTGCTCTTTTGTTCATATGTGAAAAAAATTAGCCAGCTTTTTTTTTTTTTTAACAATCATGGAAGCATGTATTCTAACATCATGAGATTTCTTACTGATACAGAATGCTTAACACACATTACAGATTCAACTGACAATTCCTGGGTTCGATACAATTTTCTTATAAGTTTTAGGAAACAACGTGTGCCTGTGAACACCCAGACCACACTTCCTATTGCAAGCCCCATGATCCATGCAAATGCTCAGCCACTTGGATATGACATTAAATGTTTGCAAGTCCACAAGCTATACTTATCCTGTTTCCTGAGCATCTTAAAAGAGTTCTGTTGTTGTCACTGTAGTGAGTAAGCTAGCTATGTCATAAGAGCCTATAACCACCAGCCACCAGCCTTAAACTCATCATAACTATCTTTCATACTCCTCTTGATGATTATTAGGGAACATAAAAGGATGAAAACTGGGCTCCCGGCTTTTCCATTTACCCAGTGGGTCACTTTATCTGCAAGCCATATAGGAAATCGTAGGAAGGATGAGGGTTTAAACTTTCACTGCCTTAACAAGCAACCAAATGGGGAAATAGGCCATGATTCTTATTATGCAGGCTTCTCAATGCCAGTCAAATCTCTAGCCAAATATTGTCACTGGAGCTCTGGAAAATATTACTGATGATACCCACTTACATCTCCATCCTCTTGGATTAATCACTAATGCTTTATTCTTTTAGTTAAGAGACAGTATAACATAATGGCTAAAAGTACAGGTTTTCTAGTTGGTACATGACCTTAATAAGGTTATTGTAATTCTCTGGGCCCCAGTTTCTTCACTAGTAAAGTCATGATAAGTGTAGTGCCCATGATCCAGAGCTATGATAAGTATGATAAAACATATAAAGTATTAAGAACCATTCCTAATATGTCAAAGACTCAGATTAGTATTTCTCATTAGTTTGCACATAGTTCATAAGTATTTGTTAGATTTTTTCATATGCTGGATATTGTATGAAGAAAAGAAGAAGGAAGATATAAAAATGAGTAAGATAGTCCTGCTGTCAAAAAGATGTATTATGTAATGGGATGAGGAAATACATAGACAATTAATTCCAACAAAAAGCAGAATGGACTAGGCTTAACTACAATTGAGAATCCCATACTAAATGCTATAGATATTCCAGGTGACTGATTCTAACTGGAGCTTTGAAAGTCTTCTCATTGGGACTTCTCCACTTAGGTACATGATAAATAGTAGGTGAGTTAGTTAAATGAGACCTAAAGTGGAACACCAGGGGGAATGAAAATGTCCATAGAAACTCAAGATTAACTCCTTTCTTACATATCCTGGCCCCTTACAAGCTGTTCAATTAATCTCTGCTAAAGAAATAAAATAAATACTTTATGTTTTTCTATCTCTTACTGAAGGTAAGTTTATGACACTTGAGCCCAAGCAATCACTCTGCATTTGGATAGTCATCAACCTGAACTTTCACAGCGAATCTACTGCTATAAAAAGAATCAGAAGAAACCAACTCTTATGATTGTGTTAGCAGCTCCAAGACTTTGTGCTCTTATGCAACAGTTATATTTCTATTCCAAAACAAAAACAAAACCTCCAGGATAATAATATATTAAAAAATTAAAAAATGGAATAACTCCAGAAATTCATACTAATATGCCTTTATCCTCTGGCTTCTTTGCATTTGTCTTGATAACCATGATGCTGATAAAAAGGTTTTTTTTTTATTTTTTTTGAATATTTTATTTATTTATTTGACAGAGAGACATCACAAGTAGGCAGAGAGGAGGCAGGGAGAGAGAGAGAGGAGGAAGAAGGCTCCCTGCCAAGCAGAGAGCCCGATGCAGGCCCCGATCCCAGGACCCTGAGACCATGACCTGAGCCGAAGGCAGAGGCCTTAACCCATTGAGCCACCCAGGCTCCCTGACAAAAAGTTTTTAGAGTATCAGCAATGTTTCATTGGAAGGGAACATAGAGATAGTCTAACATCCTCCTGTCCCATCCTGTAATTGTACAGATAAGTAAAAAGAGGTGTCAAGTTATGAACCCAAGGCCACACAGCTCCATAGTTCAGAAGGAGCAGAACCAGCTTCTAAACCAGTTCTCCAGCCTGGAAGGCCAGACCTTTATCACACAGTGCCACATTTCTTATATGTCAGTCCTTTCATTTTTATCACATATTGGAATTTTCTTCTGCCTCTGAGATTTAACTAACTCAGAGATATTTAGAAAACATCTTTGATGGGTCTTTAACTCAACATCAGAACTTCCCATTTAGAAGCGAGACAGAAGAGCTGGTCTAAGGGCCAAGCGGAATACTGCAGGCATCATCCCTTGTTCAGATCCTGCAGATGGAAGCATTTCATGCCTCCTGTGTGTGGCAAGTGGAAAATGGGAAAAGAACCCTGGACACATGAAGGGCCTCATTTATAAAATGTTTCTCAGAGCAGCAGGAGGAAGGAATCAGAATCAAGATTGTAAATGTTGCTCCTTTGCCTGTGTTTAGGGAAAAAAAAAAAAAAAAGGTTATTTCTAGCCCTAAATGGTCTTCAGCTAAGTACATAAACATATAGTGAAAGCTATTCAAAAATTTAGAATGTGTTCACTGATCAGATGGCTATGTTCCCTTTCTTAACTCAAAAATCTCCTGAATCTAGTCTCAATTAACCTAGTTCAGTCCCATTACAATTTAATAAACATTTTGTCATCTATATTTCTACTTTAATGTTTATAAATTATGTTTAATTAAGAAAAAAAAAAGTTTGGGGCACCTGTGTGGCTCAGTCATTAAATGTCTGCCTTCAGCTCAGGTCATGATCCTGGAGTCCTGGAATGGAGCCCTGCATCAGGCTCCCTGCCTGCCAGGAAGCCTAGTTCTCCTTCTCTCACTCCCCCTGCTTGTGTTCCCTCTCTAGCTGTGTTTCTCTCTGTCAAATAAATAAAAATCTTAAAAAAAAAAAAAAAACGGGTTAATGAGGTTCTTTTGCTCTCCAGCCCCCTCAAAATAAGATCTATTCTAGAAACCTATAACCAAAGAGGGCCTTAGAAATTATCAAGTTCAACCTACAGTCTCCTAAGAAATGAGTATCTTAGGCACACAAGATTGGGAACCCTCCAGTATTTTCATGATCTCCAGGATTAGAGACACTTCAGTTGGGAGTCTTGGGTTGTTATTATTCTGATAGAATGGACCTCCATATTTATATTTGAAATCATACTTTTTTTTTTAAGATTGTTACACTTTATTCTAGTTTTCATTCATAAGGAAACAACCAACCGCCAGATGTCTAGTTGGCCTCTAGGCTTCCTTCCAACTCTCAGATTTTATGTCCCTATTAAACTCAGCTTCTCCCATATAAACTTGAAAATAGTAATTAAGTCTGCCCTCAGCTTCTCTAAGCTAAACCACCACTTTTCTTTACAATGCATTCATTTACTTAGGATATGCCCTAGGCCAGGCATTGTGAATGACTCTAGGGACACAGAGTTGAAAGAAAGTCTCTAACTTCTAGTTGTTCATGGTCTAGCAAGGGTGTCAAACAACTAAATGTGAAGAAATCTAAGATAGAAATAAGCATGGAGTACCATGGAAAGAACAGAGACAAAGCACAGAACTCACTGCATGGTTTTGTTGCCAGGTAGACAATGTGTGATTTAAATGTTCAAAGGTGGAAACCAAAAGGCTTGAGAGCAGAATGAATTCAGGTGTGAGAAATGGTTTTGGAACGATCATTCCCACCTAAGATTGCAGGACAGGTAGGTGTGCATGGAAAAAGAAGCAGTTAGGGACAGACAGAGTTAAATGAAATAACAAGAAGTAGAAGGCTTTCACAATGATGGATAAAAAGACCAAAAATCAGGCACATGCAGAAGTTGGGCCTGGGTACTTACCAAGCAGAGTATATAGTGATAAATCATGCTTTGGGCTTGAACTCAAGGTAATGTGGCTCAACACATCAGGGTAAACAGAACTCACACATGCTAGTTCAACAGAGGAATTTTAATAGCACAGCCTAATTATAAAGATCAAGGGCAACCTGAAAGTCGAATAAGAGATATGACAAAACTCCAAGATTAACAATACCAGAGGATCATAATGATACCTGGGGGTGGAAATATAGAGAAAGTATCTAGGAGTTTATATTACCAGAACCCAGGACATTGGGCCAACAAGAGGGGCCTTACAGAAAGTTCTGGAATCATTGAGTGCCAGCAGAGATGTCATAGGGAAGCAAAGGAGTGAGGGAAGGAATATCTGGCTTCTTCCTTCTTCTGGCCCTCCAGTTTCTTGTCAAGGGTTCCACTAGCTGAACCCAACAAGAAGCCAGCTGGCAAAACATCTTAGAAATAATAACAGCTAGCCCTCTGAGATTCAAACATATCAGGTGACAGGAGAGTAAGAACCATGAGACCAAACAGACAAGTGACTGGCAGAGTGGTTGAAAAGTCAGAGAAGTTGAAACCAGAATCCAAGGACATGGTTTGAACATTGTATGAAGAAGAAAACATTCCGAAACTAAAAGGGCCACAAGTGGTTCGAGAACCCTTCTTTTAAAAAGACTAGTAAGACAACCAATAAATTGGGAAACTATTACTGGAATTCTAGCCCACCTAACTCCAAAATCATGTGTTCATGATACTAAATCAGTCTATACACTATAGAATGAACTATAGCTCATTTAGTAAACTATAATGGATTATATCAAATTCATATAATGAGAGAGAAAGCAGAGTTAGTGACTAAACACACAGATGCTGAAACAGCCAGATGCTGGTTCAAATCCCTGCTCTGCTACTTAATGACTATATTATCTTGGAAGATGATTTGGTTTCCTGATCCTACAAAGTACCCCAACTGTAGTAGCTTAAATCAACAAAAATTTGTTCTTTCTAGTTCTAAAAGCCAGCAATCAGAAAGGAACCTTAAAGGTTTAAAAATAAGGTGATGGCATGACTGTTTTTTTTCTGGGGGCTCCACGGGAGCTTCTTATTTCTGAATAAGTCATATACTTAGGTTCTAGGTGAATAGAATTTTTGAGGGACATTATTCAGTCCAGTATAAGACTTACTACGTATTTCTTTGCATGAGTAAATGAATTAGTTCTGATCTTGAACTAACAAAGTATTGTTATGGGCAATATAGAAAAATGTAAGGCAAGAAAACAGAATGGCTGAGACTCAAATGTGTATGTTTGATGGGAGAAATCTCTCCACATTTAACGGTGATTAATGGCACTTGACAATGAAATCAAGGATTTTTTCTTCTCCCTTGTCTCTCCATGCATAAAGACAAACCTAAGTTTGAGAGGCTTAGCTAGGATTAGAAAAGAAATTGTCAGTTTGTACGTAGGTGTTAAAGTAGACATTTAGGTCATGACAACAGCATTAATTGGGGGCATACATTTTGATCTGAGCAAAAAAATAAAGTATATATGAACTCTAATAGCCCACAGCAATTAAATGTGGATGCTGGTACCAAACAACATTATTGTATTGACTTGAATCTTCTGTCTACAATTACAAAGTTAGAGAGCTCCTTTATAATATAGATTTCTCAATACAGACTAAATATGCATGCTGCATGTATACCTCTACAGTGACTAGTAATTAGTCGTTGCTTCAATCATCTCATGAGCCAGTGTGATAGACACCATACATTAATAGAACACCAACAAATGCAGACCTGCTGAAAATGGGTTTAATCAATGATTGGAGTGGAGCTGATTGCCTTATCCACTAGTTACCTATTACTTCTTTCTCTGTATGTGTGTAGCCTCCATGGAGGACATAGTTAATATTCTGTGCCATAATAAAAATTATAATCAAGACAGATAATTCTCCACTTTGGAAATATCCATCTACTTTGCTTATTGTCTATGTAAAATTTTACCTCAAGAGGATTAAAGACATTTCTAGTCAAAACAACTATTAATAGTTTTAATATTTACTGATTATCAGTATCTGCATAGGTATCTCACTTCCTATTCTTGTTTTGTAATTTTTTCCACACACACAAAAATCATTTTTATATCCAAATCAGTAACCTAACTTTACCCATATTCCCCTTTGCCACAGCATCTGGTGTATTCCAGTAGCCAAAAATGTCTGCTTCAAAGAAGGGAGTTAAATGTCTCTAATGCATGTAATTGCTCAATATTATCTTCATTTATCAGAGATAGAGAGAAGTCTCTTCCTGACATGATTAAGTCATTAGCTTATACTGGACCTTAAAGTCTCATCTTAGCATCATCCCAAAGTTCAAAGTACCAAAAGGGATTGAGATTGACCTAAAATAAAATTCATCTGGAGGTTAAAGAGGAACAAGAATTTTCTCTTCTCTTCTGTGTTGCTTCTGCTGAGGCTCAGTTGCTGAAGGCAGACAGATCTTTCCGAAGCAGCAGGCTGATTGTTCTGAGGTTTGGGAACTAGTTCTAGACACGTATTCCTTCTCTGATTGAATATTATAGTAAGATAGCATCCTCTAAGGCAATGTCAGCTGGCAATGCACATTTGACCATTTTGGCTTAGTGATCCCTGATCTGTTGCCAGTGAAGCTGGACCAGTGGAGGGCAGAGGAAGGAAAGTCCCCAGACTTCAACTGAGGGAGGGGGAGAGAGGAGCACAGTATCCTTTCAGGAAAATGATATGAGTTTACAATGTATCAGCACATCCCCTTAATGAAAGAATATTTGAATAAAAAGAGAAAGAGTTTCCCTGTCTTAAGAAGTAAACAATGTGTATAATAAAAGTTCACAAAAATAAAAATAAAAATAGCACCTTCCCATGTTTTTTGTTTGTTTTCAGTTTTGATTCCTTAACAACTACCACACCCTCAGAAACATGCAGATTACTAACATCAGGGAAAAAGTGCCCATAAGAACATCTCAAAAGGTACTACCAGAAGAATTCTTGTCTATACTAAATATGTAAAGGAATTTCTTTTTGTGCTGGAACCAGTACTGTTAAGAGTATTTGTTTTTAGGGTCATCATGGTGGCTCAGTAGGTTAAGCATCTGCCTTCAGTTCCTGTCATGATCCCAGGATCCTAGGATGGAGTACCATGTCAGGCTCTCTGTTGGGTGGGGAGCCAGCTTCTCCCTCTCCCTCTGCCTCTCCCCTGGGTTGTGTGCTCGCTCCCTCTTAGACAAATAAATAAATAAAATCTCTATTTTTAAGAAAAGGGTATTTGTTTTCAGATCAATTCCTTTGGAAAGATGTTTATCTCTTTAACAAATTGGGCCGATTCTTAACTTCTCTTCCACTTTCATCTCTGCTAAAATCTTGGACTTTGATCTTACATCCTACAGGACAAATGTATCCAGTCCCCCCTTATTTAGTTATCATTCAAGATCCTTTCCTTCTCTGAAAACAAAATGTTTAAATAGCTTTTCCTAACACAATGCAGAAAAATGGGCTGGAGACTTTCATCTACTCTATGGAATCCTTCATCATTATCCCCCTTAATATGCCAAAAATGGCTCATGCAAATAGGGGCAAAATGAGTAGAAGGAGTGGGAGGTACAGGTTTCCAGCTATGGAATAAGTAAGTCACGGAGCTAAGAGGTACAGCATTGGGAATATAGTCAATGGTATTGTAATATTGCTGTATAGGGACAGATGGAAGCTATACTTGTGCGCACAGAATAAGGAACAGTCTTGTCCAATCACTATGTTGTACACTTGAAACCAATGTAACATTTGTTTTGGCATTTGTGTGCCAACTATACTTCAATTTAAAAAAATAATAAAATAATGTTTCCTTTTCCTAACTATTCTCCCCTTATCCTGTATGACTTCTTCATGTACCACCAGCAGAAATTATCTTTATCTATCTCTTTCCTGGACTTGTGTGATACTCCCTCACTGCACATGTTCATAAGGAGGGCATGGACCCTTGTCCACCTTGGACATAGCAGTACAGCCAGTACTCAAAAAGTGGTTGGCATAAAATAGAAATGTAATAAATTAATGCGTGTAAAATTAAAGTAACATATTTTTGGTAAATCTTGATATTTACTTAACAAAAGAATTTGAATCAAAAAAACAATAATAGCCCTGATTCTGAATAACCCTTTAGTATCCTTTTGCTAATACTTTGAGGGAGGCCAGATCTCCTGGTTCTCTTTTTTACACAGTAAGAGTACCTATTACCACAACCAAGAAGTCTCCAACGTAGACCTTCCTTCTTGTAAAGAGTCTGAATTCAATTATCCAGAATACTTGAGATAAATTGCCAATTCCTCTTCATATACTCCCTACCAACCTTATCTATATTTATACATTACAACTGTATCCCACACAAAAAAACAGGTATTATACAACTATCCATAACCAATGTACCACTACATTTAGTAGCCCTGAATAATTAGCATTAAGCTGTCCTGGAAAATGCACAAAGTAAGACATTTATCCAAAGGAAGCTCCAGGTCCTTTGCATTTTTTTTTTCATACAGGTGGTAACTAGAACTTGAAAGTGTTCATTTCCTTGGGAATAGTTAATAACATAAAGAAATCATCCCTGGAACTCAAAAGCAGACTTCTCTAGCCCTTCAACATGTTGAATTAAATCCAGAATGTCCATGGTACTGTTAGTAAAGTGATTTACTTCCTTTCCACATGCAGTACAATAAACACTTTTGTTGTGGAGAAAATAGTGTCACTACCTCATATTTAGACCAATTCAGTCCCCCAAAAAGAGGCCAAGTGAGGCTCACCGAACAAGTATCAAAATCCTTGCAAAGTACAAACTATAATTATAGATGTGATGCACACAGTCTGCAAATAGTAAATAAAGACAAATGTGTTGTTCTGGTTAGTACAATTTTCATTATAGAATTCTCACAATGTGCTCTTTCAGATTCTCTTTGTATGAAAACTGGCTCCTAGAAAACGGGTTTTATAGCAAGTAATACTGAAATCTACATTAGCCAAGAGAAGAAAATATACTCATTGTTACTAGAAGGAAGAATATTTACCATGTAGCTATCACATATTGGGCATTTCACAAGAAGCTTCACCCCTTATTTTTACTTAGTGCAAACCAGTAATGATAGATATTATTATCCCCATTTTCAGATGGCTAAATTGAGTCTCAGAAATGTCACAACAAGATAGAGAAAGAATTTGCAAAGTAACTATGGCTCTAATGTCCATGCCGTTTTCCTTATCCCATGTTGATTTTCTCTGCGCTAATGCCAACCTATATTATTAGAATCTTAAACTTCAATCTGCTGCAAGGACTTTGAGGAAACTGTCTTAGTCAGCTCAGGCTGCTATGTCAAAATACCATAGACGAGGTCACATAAAAAACAGACATTTATTTTTCACAGTTCTGGAGGCTGAGAAGACCAAGAGTAAGGTGCCAATAGATTCTGTTCTTGGTGAGAGTGCTCTCCCTGGCTTGCGTGCAATAGCCTTCTCTTATCCCATGACAGTAATACAGCACTATTCACGTTTCAAGACTGTCTCTTAATGTGACCTCCCCTAAAAAAATAACATAAAAAAATAAACTCTATTTTAATCAGAATACTTCTACCTCCTTAATTATTCCATATATTTTGATCATTCACAATGTACTATATTATTGTCTTAGTCTTGTTCAAACCTCTTTTGATACTTTCTAAGGCTCTGGACACTACTTACCTTTCCAAAATGCTTCAAAAATAATATATATCTCCACCCCCATTTTTTCTGTCATCTTATTTTCTACTTATTTCCAGCTAAAGTGGCTTTGCTTTGCTATTTCTTATTTGAAGATTGTTTTTCTGAATCCATATGCCAACCTCATTCCTTCACCCAAGGAACGACTTGTACTTTTCCTTTTTTCTTCCCCCCAAAATATAACTTTTTTAGGGCCTTTGATTTGTTCCCTTTGCTTCTGCCCTGACTGAAGCTAGCTTCATTCTTTGGAAGCAATGGTCTTTGATCTCCACTGGATCAGCTCCCCCAAACCACCTAATGAGATGCTGGGTTTTGGAGGGATACAAAAATAATAAAAAGCTGAAGACTTAAAGGAAAAGTGAAAGAACAGAAAAAGTTGCCTTGTTCCTAGTATAGTCATCAATTAATATCTATTCAATATTCACTGGGTTATGAGATAAAACTAGATAAAATAAAATTTTGATGATCATCTAACTGAATAATTAGAAATTGGTTAAATTGTGCCTTTAGAATCACAGAGAATGGGACACAGAGAAACTTCAGAGATCATCTCCTCCAATTCTGCTATTTAAAAAATGAGTGGGTAGGTTAAGACTGGCCATACAGACAGTCAATGACAGAACTACTGCTAGGCTCACATGTCTGACAGTGCTGCAAACCGGGAGAAGTTCAGGTTTTTACAAAAAAAAAAAAAAAAAAAAAAAAAAAGCAGTTAATCAGAACACATTTATTGGTTATAAAGGTAAGCTGTGAAATAGAAAGGCCAGGAAAGAAATATTAGTATTCCCATTTTATACTTTACTTAAGAATGTATTCAGGAGCGCCTGGGTGGCTCAGTCGTTAAGCATCTGCCTTCAGCTTAGGTCATGATCCCGGAGTACCAGGATCCAGCCCTGTATCTGGCTTCCTGCTTCTCCCTCTCACTCCCCTGCCTATGTTCCCTCTTTCATTGTATGTCTCTCTGTCAAATAAATAAATAAAAATCTTTTTTAAAAAAGAATGTATTCAAACCTCTGCTAATTATATGTATAATTTGTGACCTTGGGCAGATTACTTAGCCTATGTTTCAATATCCTTAATATAAAATATAAAATAGATTTGATAATAATGTCAGAAGGTTTATCTGAATAATAAATAATGTGTCTGTATTGTTTAGGGATTGCATTTGGTTACATGTATATAACTCAATTATAAAAGTATAACCAAAGAAAGACATTTAATCCATAAATTCAAAATCTAGAGGTAGGCATTCCAAGGTTGATATAGAGGCTCCACAATGCCTCAGGATCCTTTTAGAGGTTTGCATCCTTGTGGTTTCATGATGGAAGCCTGAGGGCTGTTTTCCTGCAGGCTTATCTGCACTACAGGCAGAGAACAGAAAGAGGAAGTAACAAGGAAGTGGCAGAGCTTTCCCAGAAACTGGTAGCAGACTTCTGAATCTAAATCTGTTGCCAGAACTTTGTCATGTGGCTGTTTCTAGTTTCAAGAGCAGTTAAAAACTCTTTTAAGCTGGGCACACAATTTAGGATTCTGTTAACAAAGAATAGACATAGGAAAGACAATTGACCATGTCTGCTCCAATAATGAGAGTACCTAATGTAATGCCTGGCATATATTAAGTACTTAAGAAATATGATATTATTGTTGTTCTTATCATTAATAAATAACCTGAGCTCCAGGAAAAATGGAAGTATCTGCCACATTCCAGCACTGTGCTAAAGAATTCTATGTATGTTAATTTATTCAAAAATTTCCATGACCCAGCGAGGTCAATTTTGTCTGGCATGCCAATAATACTTTGACTTAAAGAATAGTAATACTGAGAAAAAAAGAGAGGGTCTTGTCCAAGGTCCCATAGATAGGGAATTGAACTGATTGGACTGATACGTGAATTCAAGTCCATCCGACTCTAGGGGCTCATTCCTCCGCCCATTCTACTATTCTTTTTTTTTTTTTTTTTAAGATTTTATTTATTTATTTGACAGAGAGAGAGATCACAAGTAGGCAGAGAGGCAGGCAGAGAGAGTGGAGGAAGCAGGCTCCCTGCCGAGCAGAGAGCTGGATGTGGGCCTCTATCCCAGGACCCTGAGATCATGAGCTGAGCCGAAGGCAGAGGCTTTAACCCACTGAGCCACCCAGGCGCCCCCATTCTGCCATTCTATGACATCACTTTTCAGAAGGTGCCAAGAATGTCAATCCATGGACACTGGGATATTTCCTAATGTGATCTTTTAGGGGCTTGCCTTACCTATATTGGTCATCTAAAGCCCAGGCCATTCTAGGCTGTAAGATGTGAGTATAAGTTGTTGGAAAGGTACTTAGGAGCAGTGTAAGAAAACATAGGCTGCAGCTTCAAAGAAACATCCCTAACAGACATCTGACTCATCTGGAGTATGTTCCAAAGCACACGCAGCCCCCGCACACTCAGTACCTTAGAACTGAACAATATACTCCCACACCTAATTCCTGAGATAAAATGTGGGGTTCTTACTGCCAATAGGAGATCAATAGGGCCAAGTTTACTGCACAAATGAGTTACTTGCTGGACCTGTTACTACATCTCTACCACAGAACTCTAAGTGCTTCTGAGTTTCTGAAAGACCTTTATAAGGTGGGATTTTTCACTTCCTTCCCAGACAGGATGAGTGCTTGGCTGTACATCTTTAATCTCCCTAAAACTCCCTCAGAAGGTTTCAGCATTAAACAGGTGGGAACTGTGCTCCAATACTACATGATAATTTATTCCTGACTATTACATAAAAAAAGATTTCAAAGCAAATTAAATCAGTACCCTCACCACCACCATTTGCAAAGTACCTGAATAATATGAAAGATGACACATGATTTTAGGGGTTTAATAATAGGGAGAAGTGTGAGAATATTCCCCAGTAGTCTAAAATGTGCATAAATATAAATATTAGTGGTTTGAATAGATTAACAGAGGAAAAGGATTAAACAAGCAAGCCAGAATGCCAATCAGATGTAATGAAGATCTTCTTTTTGGGGCTCTCTCTTTGGAGCTGGTGGAAAAATTGAAGTAGATGGTCATCTTAGGGGACTCTGCACTAATATGGGCACCAATAACCCCTCTAGCTTCTGTGTCCTAGGCTTTTATATCATTGTATTTGAATAATGGAAGCCTCTTTTAAAATAACTGCAGTGCTAATTGCTATGAGGAAAATAGAAGAGAGTGAGCTGGGATAAAGAACAACAGAAACTTTTTTTTTTTTTTTTTGACAACTAGAACTCACAGGAAGGCTTCTAGGAAATGACATTCAAACTAAGACCAAAGTCACAAGAGAAGACAGCCATGTTAAGACCTAGAAAGAGTGTCCATGAACTCAAGGGTAGAAGTGTAGGCCCAGAACCAGGAACTGAAAAGTCATCAGACTGCAAAGCCATCAGGAAACAAAATAACCATTCCCTTAAGAGTCAAATCATCCCTGTCTCTGCTTCTCTCTGTACCCATCCTCAGTCCCTCTCCCTATAAACCAGCTTGATCAGCACTGATTGACTAAAGTTTATCCAGATTATGGATCTAAGTCACTATTTCACAAATCTAAGTTTCAGGAAGAATCAGTTTGGTCCAATTGGGACCAGCTGATTGCCCTTAATTCAATCTATGACTGCTTGGGCAGATTCCCAGCCTCCGCTCTTCATGAAGCACGGTGAGAAGAGGACAAATTGGTTTGCTAAAAAGGGGGTATAGAGTTTTGTAAAGTGGATTTGCTGAGAAAATTCTATTCTTTAAATCTCCAAGGGTTGATCTAAGTATTCACTCATTCACTCAAATTAATATGTTATTTAAAGAATCAACTATATATCTGGGACTCCGTATCTAACTACAAGGAACGGGCTGAGGAGAGGAGCAGTATGGAATTGGGGGACAAATGTGGAAGCAAGGGCTCTATTAAGGAAGATAAGTCATATATAAGAATATCTATAATGTAGTGATAAAAGTGCCATATAAGTGACATACAACTAGAGCATGAGGTATTTTAGCACACAGAAAGATATATATACCTTTGTCCATATGCTATATATTTAGCCCCATATTTCAGAGGGATGCTGGAATTAAAGTTCGAAGCCTCTGGCAGGATTTTGAATCCACCACTGCCTTCTCATGACATCCTACAAAGTTAATTTCTTTCAGAAAAGTAAGAACAGCAGCTGAGGTTAAAGGGTTCTGTCAGAAAGTGTTGGGAGGCCAGAAGGCTAAGTGCCATATCAATAATAAATGTGTGTGAATACTCTATGGCTCGTGATTAAACCAGGCTTTTCAAAGAGTCCGTAGAGCAATTCTTTCAGAAAGGCGATTATCTTTGCAGGGTACTACGGTGCTAGCCAAAACGGAGCTGAGATTTTTTTGATGAATAATACCGGTATAGCACTTTAGATTCCTCCAACAAAATTCCCATCCATGATCAAATTTCAGTCTAAAAATTAGCAGTTGCATTAGGAGTTTTGGAATCAAAGCTCTGCTGCACTTGGTCACAGACATAAATTTTCTTGGCCCCATTTCTAGGAGGAAAAATATATATACCTGACGTTTCAAAGCTTAAGCTGTGAGGAATTGTCAGTCACTCAATGAGATGTGACATATAATTTTTCCCATTATTGTAAGGTTCTACAGATGCCTCAGCAGTTGAAGACAATGAAATAGGCAGCAGGCCACATAATCAGGTCATGTAAAAGATAGTGATATTGGATATCTGATCCCTGGTTTATCAAACGCGTTGAGGTTGAAGGTTTGAGGTGTAGATATAGAAGATTATTGTAGGGTGTCTGGGTGGTTCAGTGGGTTAAAGCCTCTGCCTTTGGCTCAGGTCATGATCTCAGGGTCCTGGGTTCGAGGCCTGCATCAGGCTTCTTGCTCAGCAGGGAGCCTGCTTCCTCCTCTCTCTCTGCCTGCCTCTCTGCCTACTTGTGATTTCTCTCTCTGTCAAATAAATAATATTTGGAACAGTTTTTCTACTGTGCTGGGTATAAATGCTCTCAACCACCAACCATTAGCCCAGTGTGGGAAGGAGAAGAGTATCTCTTCCTCATCTAAAGCGAAATGAGGAAATTTTTAAAAGAACGATTCAAGAGCTTGCTTGTAACTTGAGTGGCCTGAAGTGGCAGAGTAAGAAGAGAGGCTAAAGAGAGAGTTGTAAGGGACCATACAGAGGAGATCTCACTTTCTCAGCTGGTTCTGTCATTGAAGAGGCCCCTGTAGGAAGAACTCCGAAAAACCCCCAAAAGGGCTCACTAAAAGAAGCCCTCAGATTTGGCACTACTAAACACAGACATCAACTAAATCAAACTCTGCCTTTTAAAACTTGCACCAAGCCATCAATGCTTGACTCTGGTGGTGTTCCCCAATAGTAGCAAATGAATGGGGGGGGGGGGAGAAGAAAGCAGAATCAACCAAACCCCCCCTTGCTTTTAATGATCAAGTCCAAACTGAGGGAAGTGAGAAACTTGAATAAGAGTTTTTGTTAGACAGGGCTGGAAATTTTACTATCTGAGAAAGACCAAGAGTTGCAAGTTATGCCTGAGATTTCATTCAGGGAAGCAGTGTGTTGTGGCTTTAAAACATGTCCACAATTCTTTGATAGTTCCTCCTTCAGATGGTAAAATATAACACCCCTTCTTTTTGTTTTGTTTGTTTTATTCTAAGATTTTATTATAATACCCCTTCTTTTTTGGTGTGAGCTATACCTAGTGACTCTTTTTTTTTTTTTTAAGATTTTATTTATTTGACAGAGAGAAACACAGCCAGAGAGGGAACACAAGCAGGGGGAGTGAGAGAGGGAGAAGCAGGCTTCCCGCCGAGCAGGGAGCCCGATGTGGGGCTCAATCCCGAGTCTCCGGGATCATGACCTGAGCCGAAGGCAGCCACTTAACCAACTGAGCCACCCAGGCACCCCTAGTGACTCTTTTCTAAATGAGGGAATATGGTGGAAGCAATGAGATAGGACTGGGTCATAAAAGGCAGGGCAGCTTCTCCCTTTTATTCTCTTTTGAATCATGTGCTCTAGAGGAAGTCAGCTTTAATGCCATGAGGAGATTCATGCAGCCTTTGTATGGCCTGCATGTGTTTGCAATTTTCATATATAAGCTCAAGCCACTGCAGCTCAATCAGGACAGGCTCCATGCATAGCATTATGCCTTGAACATCAAAGAGGCCTCAAGATCCTCCATTAATTTCTAAAGCAATGTTTTATCTCTGGTAAGGTGAACTGTCCCTTGCTACCTATTAGCAGACATTTACAGCTTTATGAAAGTACTGTTGACATTTTGGGCCAGATAATTCTTTGTGTAAATGCCTATCCTGTGCATTGTAGGATGGTTAGCAACATCTCTGGCTTCTATCCCTTGGATGCCCATGGCAACCAAAAATGTCTAAAATATTTTTAAATACTTTCTAGGGGTAAAATTTCTTCTTCCTGGAAAGGCGTTTTCCAATGGAGCTTACTGGTTCACATGATGAAAAAGTTTAGGTGTAGAACCTACCCCAAACCAACTCGATCCCGAGGCTCGGGTGAAATCCCTTAGACTTTCTCTCTCTCCCTTTTCCTGAATCCTTTGGTATTAACTCCATTTTCATGGAGGCCCTCCCTGTGAAATTATTGCCAAAAATTTTTAATTGCTTCCATCATTTTCGAGATCAACTCTTTCAAAAGTGCTCTATCCTTCAGTAGTAAAATTTTAAACTTCACCCCCACTGGCCTCAATAGAGTCTCAGACTCATCTCTAAACCAATGATTATAGTAATTACATTACAGTATACTGGGATCTGGGTTATGAGTCCACTCTTAGGAATGAGGTCAGTCCAGTCCTACCCAAGCCGATGTCTTGAAATGAAGATGGGATGTTTCCCCTAAAGCAAAGTTGGATCTTGTACAACCAAAGTGTTGGGGAGTGGGGTAGACATTGGGTACGAAACTAACGTTGACACTACATGTTTACTTTTCCCCAGGATGCCTCTGGTTTGCATCCTTTTTGTGCTGAAAAATAGGCAAGGCTGCCTTCCCAAACTTACCCCTGACCCCAAGCCCCCTCATTAAGAATTACTAGTCACAAAGCCTTGGGGAATCAATAACACCAAGGAAATGACACAGCACATAATTCAGCCCCTTGGAAACTTTTCAAAAATATCACCTCACTGATGCAGAGGAGGATTTCTTTGCCTACTATAAATTAGGAAAAAAGAAGGAAGAAAAAGAGGAAAAAGATCTGAGCTGCCTGACAATTACTCTCACTGGCATCACTCACACTGCAATCACGCCCACACCTCTGTGCCAGCACGCTAGCAACCAGGGGCATGCATGCTCACAGCACCCTCACACACCCTCTCATACACCTACCACCTTGAAGCCGGCCCACCAGGCTGACAATCACAATGGCCACTCAGCACAACCAAAGCCTTCTTCCCCCATGCCCGTCATTTCCTAGGTTACCAGCTCCTCCATCAAGAGAGGGGCTGCAGAGAGGTGAAAGAAATGTCCTCTAGACATGCAGCAAATCCAGCTGCATAAAAAATATGGTCTGGGTAGGGAGAGAAATCCTTCTAGCAAACCTTCCCAGAGGGTTAGATCCCACTGCTGGTAATTCACTCCCCCATTCCTTTCAGAAACATGAGATACCAGAGGCACTGGTCAGACTTCAGTAACCAGTTGTGACCCCTAAACCAAGGGCCCTGCTTGCTTGTGCCTGAGCTAAAAGACAAACTGAATGTAGGCATTACTGAGAGAGATGAGCAGCGTATGAGGAGGAGGAGAATGAAGACAGTGCCAGGAATTCCAAAGAGCAGTCCTCCCCCAGAGAACTGGGTGCCAGGCTCTGTGGGATGGGCAGGGGACATAAATAGCCTTCTCCTGGATCCCTGTGGGACCAGTAGTGGGTGGGCAGCTGGAACCCTCTGTGACCCAGTTAGAGGAAAGCTTTCCGAGGGCTGGAGCTGGCCTCATGTGCAATGAATATAATAGCAATAGTGATATTATTTCCTCAACTGTAAAAGGATGATAACAATATTTTCTCCCTCAGGGTAGTGTTGTGAGGATTAAATAAAATGAAAGATACAGAGCTCATTGAGTAGTGCTTGGCTTATAGTAAAAGCTCAATAAATATTAGCTAATAATAATCATGACAGGCAGGATGGCATAAAGAAAAAAGCACAGACCTCAGTCCAAAACCTAATCCTACCACTTACTTGCCCAGCTCAACCCTGAATATCATCTCTGAGTTTCAAGTTCATACTTATTTCAGGTAGTTTTGGGGTTTTTTGTTTGTTTGTTTGTTTGTTTATGAGGATATATAATATACATAATATTGCCTTAGCTCTACGCCTGGTAAAGAATTTCAGAATTAGCTAGTGATTTCATCATCATTATCATCATCATCACTGCTTTTTTCTAACAAATTACATTCAGTATCTCACTTTACTTCATTGGATCCTACACAGTATGTAAATAAATAGGACAATCATGACCTTCATTTTCCAGATTAGAAAACTAGGGCCCATAAAGGTGAAACGACTTTCCATAACCAAACAATTAGGAGGAGGCATTTGGGATATATGTGGCCTCTGGATTCTAAGGGGATGCTCATTTATCTTACCATAGTACCTCCCAAGTAGAATGAGACACCAGTGATCCATGACGATAATTGTAGCTGTGGTTTTTTGAGTGCCTCTTATGCTACAGGTCCTGATCTAGACACTTTTCAGGCTCAAAAAGGATGAACACAGATCCTGGGAAATCTTGTCAACTAACGCTTACAGGTGTCCTACAATCTATTTTAGGTTGCTCATCTCTTCAAATAGCACTTCTCTGAAAACTGCATGCTCTCTGGCAAGGCCCCGTCTTTATCTAATCCACAGATACACCGTCTTATGTACTATTTAGAAGGCTCAGTTTCTGCATAACCTTCCAGAGCTTTCCTCTTGCCTCCTCCACTCTCCTCCCAGTCTTAAAAAAGACTCCCTTAACCTCATAGCCAGCTGGGTGAGTCATGGGGGAGGAGGCCAGCTTTCTTCATCTATTCCCCAAAAAAAGACCTGTTTTTATTTTGATTTTTTCCATTCCATACACCAGTGCCCTAGCAGAATAAGGAGAAAATCCTGGTACGACCACAACAAGAGGAATACCTCCCTGTATTCATTCATCAGGTAGTTACCAAGCCCCTCCAGGGTCTAACATCTCCCCCTCTCTCCTGAGGTAACATTTAGTGTGCAGTCTAGATTATTCTACCATTCACAAGTTCTTCCTTTTTCTCTATAAGAACACTGCTCACTAAATGGTCCCTTTTGATATTAATGTGGGTGTCAAAATGTGGGTTCATTGATGAGTGCCCTGACCTATAAGCAATTTCTAAGAGACTTTTTTTTTAAAGATTTTATTTATTTATTTGACAGAGAGAGAGATTACAAGTAGGCAGAGAGGCAGGCAGAGAGAGGAAGCAGGCTCCCAGCTGAGCAGAGAGCCCAACGCAGGCCTCGATCCCAGGACCCTGAGATCATGACCTGAGCCGAAGGCAGAGGCTTTAACCCACTGAGCCACCCAGGTGCCCAAGCCATTCCTAAAGCAAATGTTGAAAAAGAAAACAAAATGGTTGGGAATCAACTTGTTATATACTTGTACTGTACAAGACTGGTAAGAAAGATCCACCCTTAAATCTTGTCAGATTTGACAAGATAAGGGAAATCCAGAGAGGGATTTCAAAGGCACACAACTGATACAAGATTTGATGTTGCTCATCTGATACAGATATAAAATGAATCATGTTTATCAGAGGCTTTAATAAGAGAAATGAGAGATGGATATATATCCCTACATCAGAATCAAGCAGTGGAAAGTTGTTATTTGCTTAAATGCTATGTTTCACAATTGGAGAAATGGTACTCCATTTTGAATGGCATCCATTGGTCTCCTACCTAGCTCAAATTCTCTGACCAGAGTTTATAAATAAGAAAAAAACGTTCTTAGTGGTCATAAATTTTAATGTTCTTTTTTTTTCTTTTTTTAAAGATTTTATTTATTTGACAGAGAGAAACACAGCGAGAGAGGGAACACAAGCAGAGGGAATGAGAGAGGGAGAAGCAGGCTTCCCGCTGAGCAGAGAGCCCGATGTGGGGCTCAATCCCGGGTCTCCGGGATCATGACCTGAGCCAAAGGCAGTCGCTTAACCAACTGAGCCACCCAGGTGCCCCTTACAATTTCTTTCTTCTGCTGAACTCATACCTTGACCTGGAAATCCCAGCCTCCAGATGAATCCCAAATTTGTACTTTTTATTTATTTTCCTCATTTGGGGTTAATGTCAATCAGTTAGGGAATGCTTCTGGCCTTGTAAAGTTATGAGAAATGAGGATTTATGGATGGCACATGGAGAGGCTGCTGTGGTTAAAGGACCACCAGAAACCAGCCATTGTGACTGTGAGCAAACCATTTTCATCTTTGGGATACACTTGTCTCACTCATAAGCAAAGGCCATTTACTAGAACAGACACTCTTCATTTGGAATGTCCACAGCAGCAACAAATACAATCAGCACAGAAGGGAAGACTGAGAGTCAAGTCTCTGGGTTTGAGGAAGCAGTCAACTGCCAATGTCAACTATTGTGCAGTTTTACTGATTAACATGATCAGTGGATGGAAATTTGAACTTTGCTCATTGTCATTCATTCAATAAATATTTCCTAGGAATATGCTATGTTCCAGGAATTGTTTTAGGCATCAGGGTGCAAACAAGAAGATGGAAAAAAAAAATCCTTGCCCTTTTGGAGTTTACATTCTGACGGGGAAAGACAGACAATGAACAGGTAAAACTTTAAAATACAATTTTAGTTATTAATAACTTCCATGAAAACAATAAGATCTCTATTGTCAGTGGTATAGGGAACGCTATGAAAAAACACAGCCCAGGCAAGCTCAGTGCTTCCTTCCAAACTTTATCACCTCCCATCCATGAAATATCAATAGAACCCTGAACAGAGAGGGATAAACGAGTTTAATCGTGTTGCTTCATGAGGAAGTAAAGAAATAAAATAATGAAAAGAATCAGTAAATGGAAGTTCAAATTGTGCCCCATAAACCAAGGAGAAAGCTGAAGTTGTTCTAGAGCTGATGCCAATGTGGTACTCAGCTCTGCATTCAGACAGGATCTACAAGGGGAAGAAAGTGGTCCCAGGAAGGAGGACTAACTGGCTTCAGGAAAGCAGCACACACAATATCCCCCAGGAAATCTCTAATTCATATCCTCAGAATTTCACATATCAAGCTCAACAAAATGTGATATTTGACCTCAGTTAGAATTGCAACTACAGAATATAAAAATACATGAAAGATTTAAAGAACTAAAAGCACAAATAAAAGGATAAGTAGACTACAAAATAACTATCAAAAATGAGGGTCACATTTTTTAAAGGGTCCAATGGATCTCTATTGCTAGTTTTTCTGGTCATGAGCTAGGTTATCCAGACCAATACTCTGCCCTAAACAAAAAAGAAAAAAGATTATGCTGAAACGTCCTTAAACATCTTTTTTAAAACTAAGCAAAATAAGGTTTATAAAGGGTCCAAATCTAAGCCATTACTTCTCAAATTGTGTTCCACCAATGCCTGGGGGCCCCCAAGACCCATTCGAAAGCCCTATGAGGTCAAACCTATTGTCCTAAGAATGCTAAAATGTTACTTCCTTTTTCACTTGGCTGCCTTATACTGTTGAGGTGAAAAGAATGGAAGGGTTGGAGGGGGAGAGGCAATACTGCTGGTAATTGGTCCCATTCAAGGCTGTAGCCCCATTCAAGGCTGTAGTCCCAATATACCAGATGTCAGAGTACTGGCATTCCAAAAGCCAGTTGCAATAAAGAATACTTTTAATTGAAGAGTAAAAATATGTATCAAATATTGAGTATGTCTTTTTAATATATTTTTGTGTGTGTGATGAGATGGACAGAACATGTCAGGTACTTTTGCCGCATACTAAAATATAACGTTTGTAGGAGGGAAAGGCCATGTGCTGTCTGAGCTTTGCATTCAACTGGCTGAATTTTTCTTGGATCACCACTGTTACTTGAAGGAATGACAGACAAACTATGGTTTTTCAGACTTGGGTGTTTTCCAAGATTTTGCCTGAAAATGAATGAAAGCCTGTCACTTCAAGGAAAACAACTGACAGTATTTGTTGTCAATAATAAAATCTGAGCTTTAAAGAAAAAGAAGTTTTGGAAAACTTGTATCTGCTATCATGAACTTGACAGCTTTCCTATACAGAAAGACTTTTTTTTAAGATTTTATTTATTTATTTGAGAGAGATTGAGAGGGAGAGAGATCACAGAGGGAGAGGAGAAGCAAACATGCTGCTGAGCAGGGAGCTGACTCAGGACTCCATCCCAGGACCCTGGAATCATGACTTGAGGGGAAGGTAGACATTTAACTGACTGAGGCACTCAGGCACCCCCATAAAGACTTTTCTGATTATATCAGGGTGATATTAACAAATTATTTTTTTAATTAGTAGATTTTTATTTATTTTTAGAAAAGTTTTGGTTTACAGAGAAACTGAGCAGATGGATAAGAGTTTCCATATACTACCTCTAAAACCTACAGTTTCCCTTATTAACATCTTGCATTAATGTGGTATATTTGTTAAATTGATAAATTGACACTAATATATTACTTCTAACTAAATTCCATAGTGTATATATATATATATATATTAGGGTTCACTCTTTTCCTTACACAGTTCCATGTCTGGACAAATGCATAATGTCATATATCCACATTACAGTATCATACATAGTGTCACTGCCTTAAAAATTCTATGTGATTCACCTATTCATCCGTCCCCCAAATTCACACTCTTTTTATTTCTGTAGTTTTGTCTCTTCCAGAATATCATAGGGTTAGAATAACATGGTATATTGACTTTTCATACTGACTTCCTTCACTTAGCAATATGCATTTAAGTTCTCTCCATAATTTTTCTTGGCTTGATAGCTCATTTCTTTTTATCACTGAACAATACTCCATTATCTGGATATAGCAACATGTATGTATCCCTTTACCCACTGAAGGACATCTTGGTTGCTTCCATTTTTTTTTTTTTTTGCAATTATGAGTAAAGCTGTTATAAACATTTGTGCGTGGGTTTTTGTGTAGATTTAAGTTTTCAACTCATTTGGGTAAGCATCTAGATGTTCAATCACTAGATCATATGGTAAAATTCTTTCATTTTGCAAGAAACTTCAAAACTATTTTCCAAAGTACCACTTTTCATTTCCTCCAACAGCAAATAAGAGTTTCTGTCACTCCACATTCTTATCGGTATTTGGTGTTGTCAGGTGTCTAGATTTTATTCATTTTAGTAGGAATGCGGAAATATCTCATTGTTTTAATTTGAAATTCCCTAATAATAGAGTGTAGAGCCTATTTTCATATATTTATTTGTCATTTGTGTATTTTCTTTGGTAAAACATCTTTCAGATCTTTGTTTCATTATTATCTTTTTTAATTGCTGAGTTTTGAGGCTCTTTGTTTATTTTGGATATAAGTCATTCATCAAATATGTTGTTTTCAGGGAGCCTGGGTGGCTCAGTCATTAAGCATCTGCCCTTGGCTCAGGTCATGATCCCAGACACCCAGAATCAAGCCCTGCATTGTGCTCCCTGCTCATTGGGAAGCCTGTGTCTCCCTCTCTCACTTACCTGCTTGTGTTCCCTCTCTAGCTGTGTTTCTCTTTGTCAAATAAATAAGTAAAGTCTTAAAAAAAAAAATATGTGCTTTGCAAATATTTTCTTCTATTCCATGTTTGGTCTTTTCTTTCTCTTAAGAGTGTCTTTTGCAAAGCACAAGTTTTATTTCAAGATTTAATTTATTTATTTGACAGAGAGACAACTAGAGAGGGAACACAAGCAGGGGGAGTGGGAGAGCAAGAAGCAGGCTTCCTGCTAAGCACAGAGCCCCACGCAGGACTCCCTCTCAGGACCCTGGGATCATGATCTAAGCAGAAAGCAGACACTTAACAACTGAGCCACCCAAGGGCCCTGACTTACCAATTTTCTTTCAGAGATTGTGCCTTTGATTGTTGTATCTGCAACCACATTGCCAAACAGGAGGTCACCCAAATGTTCTCCGCTAAAAATTTTATAGTTTTGCATTTTACATAGGTCTGTGATCCATTTTGAGTTAATTTTTGTGAAAAGTATAAGGTCTGTATCTCACTTCATTTTTTTGTTTGTTTGTTTGTATGTGGATATCATTGTTTCCACATCATTAGTTGAAAAGACTACCCTTTCTACACTGAATTGCCTTTGCTCCTTTGTCAGAGATTGGTTGACTATATATGTATGGGCCTACCTCTATCCTGTTCCACTGTTCTATTTATTCTTTCATCATAACTACCCATCTTGGTTACTATGGTTTTATAGGAAGTTTCTAGGGAGGTCAAGTTAGTCATCAAAGTTTGTTCTTTTTGTTTTGTATTATGTTGGCTATTTCAGACTTTACATTTCCGTATACATATAAATTATTCTTTTAGAATCAATTTGTCAATATCCATGAAGTAACTTCCTGGAATTTTGACTGGGATTACACTGAATTTATAAATCAAGTTTGGGAGAATTAACATCTTAAAATGTTCCTATCCATGTACATGGGATATCTCTCCATTTATTTAGAATTTTAATTTCTTTCATCAGTTTTTTTTAGTTTTCCTCATATAGATCCTATATCTATATTTTGTTTTTAAACAAAATAAATTTGTATTTTAAAATTATTTAAACTAATTTTATTAGTTTTATGCTTATTTCTTTTGTTGTTGTTGTTGTTGTTGTTGCTAATGATAATAGTATTGTGTTTTTAATTTCAAATTCCAATTGCTCATTTTTGGTGTTTAGAAAGCCATTTACTTTTCTATATTAACCTTTTATCCTACAACCTTACCATAATTGGTTATTAATTCCAGGAGTTGTTTTGTTTTGTTTTTGTTCCTTGTCATTTCTTGGGATTTTCTACATAGATGATTATAAACAAAACAGTTTTATTTCTACTTTCCCAACTTGTATACCTTTTCTTTCCTTTTTTTTCTTGTCTCATTGCATTAACTTGGACAAGTCCCCAGTGATTTACAAAGCACGTTCTAGGGATGATGAATTTTATTTCCCAACCAAGAGAGATATAAAAACTTCACTGTAATAATTTAATCTTCTGTGGTTTTTATATACTTTTTTTTACTTTAAATTTATTTTGTTTTTTCAGTGTTCCAAGATTCATTGTCCATGCCCCACACCCAGTGCTCCATGCAATAGACTTTTGATACAGCCAGCTAGAAAAGTTTACAGTCTATATGCAGCTGCAATGGGCATTAATCCAGGGAGAGGGAATTCTCTGTAAGGCATTTATAAACCTAGTTACTTACAACCCCAGGGTCTCCTATATGACCAGACCCTCCAGTGACCAAATTACTGTCATCTTGACATTTGACTTGATGCTTTGTATTAGATTAAACACAGATGTTTTATGCCAGGAGCTAATAAATATGTTTGGTGGCAGTTTTATTTGTATTGGAAAAAAGAGCAACTGAAAAGTATCAGCATCAACTGGGTGAGTATAACTATATCATGAGATCTCATTTCACAACACCAGAGTTATAACAGCAGGAAGCTAATTCTGCAATCACAATTGCGGCAAAGCTCTGACAAGTCAAGCTGCTCAAACCTATATAAACAGGAATAGGAAGATCTGTAAGGGATTGGGGAAAAGGAAAGGAATAATGGGCCAGTTATTCCAACTTATTTTAGAATAAAAACTCTTCTATTCTGGAAATCAGAAGCAGTATTAAAGTTTTAGTTACAATGACAGAGAATATGATTTCCCCTAAGAAATTTATCTTCTCTATATTCACAAACAGTGACACATCCCTTTCTGCATTTTTTATTTCTATTATTACCCTCCAGGTTAATTTAGGAACATGGACACTGAAATCTGAGAAGGCTAAATTGAAGGCCACTTAGCAAGTTACATAACTTTTCTAATTTGGTTTCTTTATTTGTAAAATTAGGAAAATCATTATATCTACTTTAGATTGTTGAAAGAATTAAATGAACTAATGCCTATAAAAGACAGTGTGGTACCTGATACACAGATCTTTATAACGCTGTTGACAGTATACTTAATAATATCCATAACTTACAAGTCCTACTAACTCTATTTTAAAAAAGAGAATCCATCACATCCTCCCTTCCTTTCTTCCTATTTCTATCTTATTACAGACCCAATGTACCCATCAGTTAGCCCACTTGATAGCCTGCAGTCTCTAGTCTTTCCCCTGTTTTATTTTGCACACAAATGCCAAGTTAATTTCTCTAACGCACACCCTATTTTAAAAACCTTTATTGGGGCCACAGGGTCTACAGAAAAGAGTATAAACTCTTTGCTTTGGCACTCAAGGCCTCCATAATCTGACCACAACCTTTAGCTCTGAATGCTCTATCCCTGGCATTCATTTAAATTCCAGCCAGACTGAATAGGGCAGCCAAGCTCAGGCTTGATTGAGCTTCACAGTTTCCCAGAATGGTCAGGAGGGAATGAAGCCAGATGGGGAGTGTAAGCTGCATCCAGAGGAAAATGCCAAGGTTTAAAAAACTATGGAAAAGAAGCCAGATCTGTTGTCAAGACTAATGGCTAAATGGGGAATCAGAAATGATAGATAAAGCCAAAGAAGGTCTGAGGGCAGTAAAAGCAACCCCAGTGAAATCAAAGAACAAAGACTAAAAAGGAGGAGGGTTCAGGACTTTTTACGTGAACAGGACTAGAATTGCCAAAATGCGCTTTCATTTGGTTCTCTTTCTACAATGTGAAGAGAGTCAGCACAGTAGAAAATGTGACTTAAACAGAAGTAGGAAAATAGCACATTGTGTAAAAAATTATTAACTCTAACATTTTTGTGACATAAAACTAGAATACGTATGTAAGTAAAATTAATAAGAAAAATGTATTAAATGATTAATATTGGTAGTTGAATTTTACATTAATGTATATACATATATATTTATATATGTAAATATGTAACCTTTATATTTTATATAAATATGTATTTATATATGCTTATATATATTGTGTTTATATATTATATAAATACACATTTATGTGTTATGTGTATATGCAAAAATATATGTTTACCAAAAAGATAAATACTAGAATGTTAACAGTAGGTAAGAGTGGTTTAAGGCTATTCATTCTCTTTTTTCTTGCATATAAGTTGAAATTTTCTGAGGGGAATGTGTATAAAACAACTACTGGAATAAATTGACTGCCTAAGTCACATAATCAGAAAGAAATTAGTGGTTTATCTCTCCATGAAACATTCCAATCCACTAATTATATAACAGGAAAATCAAGAAACAGATTCAGTTATATGAAGAACATTAATTTCTGAACAAATATACTGATTCCTAAACCAAACAGTAATAAATAAATGCAAAAGAATAAAAGACATATTCCCACCTACAAATTCAGATATATATCCTCTATGACTATCATCTCCCATGTATATAGGCTCTCAGTATGTTTTAGAGCACTTTGCAGACATAGAACATATTTATTCTCAAGACATTCCCTTTCATACAGATGTGGAAACCCAACCACAGAGTTTTTAGGGATTTTTTTCAATTTCACAAAGTGATATTGCACAGCAGAAACTAGATAGCATCCAGATAGTCTTGTGAATAACACAAGGTCTAATATACTTCATAGAACACTTAAATGCATGGGGATTTTTGTATTTTTTAAGCTAAATGACATTTTCCATGATATAGCAAGAACATATTAATTTGGTTTTGAAGGAAAAATATTTAGAATGATGCCAATTTCTCTATTATGATTGAGTAATATCACAATTTTCTAAGAAATAAAAGGAACCAAAAATAGAAAAAAGTGGGAAAAAAGAGGGAAGGAGGAATGAAAAGGAAGGAACAAGGGAGGGGCAGAGGGAAGAAAGGAAGGGAAAAAATAGATTCTCTAAGCAGTAGACAATTATTTCTAGACAAAGGATGGGTATTTATACCTTCTTTGCACGTTTTCTTACAAATAGTACAATACCACAAGTCTACTGCTAATATGACAATAAGGACTAATTAAATATATAAACTAAGAACTCATTAGAATGGGTTGATGGGATTTGGACTCTGGTGAATGAAAAGCAAGCAAGAAGCAAATCTCCTACATTCTATTTTAAGTGATTTATTATTTATTAAAAGATCCTAAATTTGGAAAACCATCTCTCTGTCTGTCTCTCTTTTTTCTTTCTTTCTTTCTTTTTTTTTTTTTTTTTTTTTTTTTGGTCCCTGCCTGGAATCCAAGTGCTCTAATAAATGGAACAAAAGGTATACTACTTCTGAGTAGTTTCACTTCTCTATGTACTGGGCTATCATTCTGTTTTATTGCTCCTTTCAGTAATAATCCTTATTGAATTACAGCAATACCCATGGTACCTTGCCTAGCACAGAGAGTTGGGAGTGTTTTCCCATTTCCTGTAAATCGTGGAAAATGCCAGGGAGGAAAACCTGAGCTAGAGTCTGAAGCCAATTCTTTCAGTACCATTGAGATGAGACGGAGGCTATCTACATTGTAAAAGCACCATGTGGGATCTCTAAAGTGAATGTTTGCTCCATAAATAAAAACAACAAGCAACAATTTCTGGTTTTCTGCTTGATGACTTTCCATGTTATGATTGTACACATTCCACCCATCTCTTGAGTGCTGTTCCCACCTCACTTTCTAACCAATGCCCACATCGATCTCTCCTGGCTTTGAACTCATGTATCACCTGTTCCATTCATTTGGCACTCTCTTCGTATTGCTTTGCACAGATATTTTTTCTATAAACACTTTTTGCCATCCTAGCTAAACTATCAGTGCAATTCGTAACCAACTAGAAAGAAACAAGCTTTATTATGTAGCTGTCTATGCAAAGTTCTGCTTAAGTGGTCCTGGGGGTGAGAATCATTACTTTAATGGTCTGGTAAAGCCTATTTATGTCTGTCTATAACAATATCCAAAGAGATTCATTAAGTCATGACCTTATGAAGACCAAAAAAAAAAGTAATGACAATCTATTTGGTAATTCAACAAATGTATACCGAACATTTACTATGCACCAGGCATTGTTGACACAGATAAAGAAGATACAGATCCTGCCCTGAAAGAGCTCAGAATGTTGAGAGTTCAGTAAATAAGGATTATAGTAGAGGATATAATAAAAGAGCATTCTTTTTTTTTTTTTTTAAGATTTTATTTATTTGACAGAGAGAAACACAGCCAGAGAGGGAACACAAGCAGAGGGAGTGAGAGAGGGAGAAGCAGGCTTCCCGCGGAGCAGGGAGCCTGATATGGGACTCAATCCCGGGTCCCCAGGATCATGACCTGAGCCGAAGGCAGTTGCCCAACCAACTGAGCCACCCAGGCGCCCCATAAAAGAGCATTCTTAAACCAGACCTTAGAAGGATTTTGGTATACTGACTTATACAAGGTATGCAGTGAGGTCCTATTTTAGGATCCCAGATTCTTCTCAATGAAAAAATAATTGAAAGTAAGTTGAGGGGCACCTGGGTGACTCAGTTGGTTAAGCAACTGTCTTCAGCTCAGGTCCTGATCCTGGAGACCTGGGATCAAGCCCCACATCAGGCCCCCTGCTCGGCAGGAAGCCTGCTTCTCCCTCTCTCACCCCTCCCTGCTTGTCTCCCCTCTCTGGCTGTGTTTCTCTCTGTCAAATAAATAAAATCTTTAAAAAAAAGGAAGGAAGGAAGGAAAGCAGGAAGGAAGGAAGGAAGGAAGGAAGGAAGGAAGGAAGGAAGG
>PITA01014823.1:32552-52333 GCA_004023965.1 Spilogale gracilis | reverse complement strand
ACATGGTCAGACATGCCCTTGTCAACAGTCTCCACCGGTGACATTCCATCCCCTTCTAGTGTAGGCAGCACACCTTTTATGACCTCTGAAATCCCAACAACACCATTTCCAGCAGACACTCCTGCAGGAAGTACAACAGACATGTCAACACTTGATTCGGAAAGGTTAACTCTAGTCACCTCAAGAGTCCCTCGGACAACTTCTGTAGGTACCTCAGCAGAACCTTCTTCCTTCACTTCTGCTCCAGAGACAACAACATTATCTCTGGGCCACACGAGTCAGACCATGGAGATCAGCAGAGAATCTCAAGCCAGCACAATCTCACCAGTCATCACATCTACTCTTTCTTCCTCACTAAGTGCATACACTCCCCTGGCCAACATTTCCCAAGGCACAATCACCTCTGGGACAGCAAGCCCTTCCTCTTCTTCCAGTGTCAGCCACAAGGCTTCCACATTGTCAGCAGCCTCCTCAGGTGACCTTTCACCCTCTTCTAGTGTAGGCAACACCCTTCCAATTACCTCAGAGGTCCCCAAAACACCAATATCAACAGATACTCCAGCAGGAAACCCAACACACATGACACCATTTTATTCGGGAAGTGTAACTCTAGTCACCTCAACAGGCCCAGGGACAACATCCCCTGAAGGAACCTCAGCAGAACCCTCTTCCTTCACCTCTGCATCAGAGACAATAACATCATCTCTGGACCACACGAGTAAGTCCTCAGAGACCAGCAGAGAATCTCAAGCCAGCACTCTCTCCCCAGTCATTACATCAAGACCTTCATCCTCCCTAAGTGCACACACTCCCACAGAGGACAACTCTGGCTCAGGAAGCCCTTCTTCTTCCAGTGTCACCCACAATGCTTCCACATGGTCAGATGTGCCCATCTCAACAGCCTCCACAGGGAAGATGTCATCCACTTCTGGTTTAAGTAATACTCCTCCCATGACCTCAGAGGTCCCCACAACACCATTGTCAACAGACACTTCAGCAGGAAATGCAACATGCACACCTCCACTGGATCCGGGAAGGTTAACTCCAATTACCTCAAGAGTCCCAGGGACAACTTCCCCTGATGGAACCTCTGCAGAACTTTCTTCCTTCACTTCTGTGTCAGAGACAACTGCACCGCCTCTGGACCACACGAGTCAGACCATGGAGACCAGCAGAGAATCTCAAGCTAGCACTGTCTCACCAGTCATCACATCCAGTCCCTCCACCTCCCTAGGTGAGCACCCCAGTCAAGAGGGCATTTCCCAGAACACTGGCACATCTGGGAAAGGAATCACTTCATTACCTTCCAGTGTCAGCCACTGATCTTCGTATTGATCTGATGTCACATCTCCATCCACAGCCCATGCTTTCTCTGAGGCTATTCCTTCTGGTAATATGGGTACAGCTCAGACCATATCAAATTTCTATAGTTCTACTAGTACTTCTTTATTCTCTCAATAAGTGCCTGGCTTTGCCATCACACGGAGCTCCACCAACTCATTTACAGGCCCCTCTACTCCTCTGTCTATTACCAGTACTTTCCCACCATGCACAGCATCCTCACGTTCTACTGTGAAGACTCAGACATCAGATAGGTGGAGACTCCAGCATCTTGGTTCTTGGGGTGTCCCTATTCGCTCAGTTCAGCCTACCTGGGAGATGATGGTGAGTTAGCACTGAGGGCAGGTCCACAAGATGAAGTGAGTAGTACTGTAGTAAGTGACAGGTCACCAATCCCTCTACCCCAGAAGACAGTTGCTTATGTGCAGGGAGCAATTCGTGTGTGGCCAGAATATAGAGGAGAGATTTTCTAGCTATCTCTCCCAGCTCCTGAAGTCTGTGACTCTCTTTGACTCTGCTACTTTCTGACTATAAGACCCACTCCAGTTTTCTGTCCCTGCATTCCCAGGAACAATCAGCACCTCAGAGAGGATAAGCAGCCAGAGAAGGACAACAGCATCACTACCCTCACCAACTTTCCAGATCCATACAACCTCCTCTCCTAGAACATCCATAGGCACACACTCCACAGCTGTTCCAGTCCCTGTCAAGCCTGAGAAAGGTAAGTGATGCTGTAGGTCTGGGGGCCCTCCACTCTGTGATGGAGAGAATTGAGCTTGATGTGGGAGCTGAAGTTATGGAAGCTTGGTTACCATTGAGGGCCTTTGGGGTAGCTGGGGAAGGTGGTTCTGTGGAACTGCCTCCTCTGGGCTGTGGGAAGTCCAGCTGCTCCCATATCCCCTCTAGAGGGGCGATGTAACTGAGTACTCCATCTCAGCCTGCTTACTCATAGACTGCGCTCTCAGATGATAAGCTTGAACAGGGGACTATGAGACAGCATCAGTATTGGGTACTGATAGCTGGCTTTGTTCATAGTACTGGGCTAGGAGGCGAAGATAAGAAAGATCAAGGTGCTGTTCAGTAGGAGACAGATCTCCTGTCTTGATAGTTGCAATTAGAAGAATAAACGTAGGGTGTTAGGCACGCACAATGGAAGGTCCCTAGGAGATGTAAGGGCGTGCTCAAGGTGAAGAGGAGGCTTTCTGGAAAGAATGAACAGGAGTTGGGGAAGAGGAAACATCCCAAGCAGGCAGGAGGGCTTCAAGAGCTAGAATAAAGATCTAGACATGAAAAGTCATCCCAATATTGCATGGGGAGGATAGCCCCAAAGCACTTGGGGGTGCTGGAAACAAGGTGAAGAGTTTTGAGAAATGAGACTGTCATGTGAGGGAACCAGGGAGGACGCGGTCAGATCTGTATTTATGAATGGTGCTGTGGTGTTTGGGTTGTTGGATGAATGTGCGGGAGGCCAGGAGAGCTGTAGGCAGACTGCTGCAGTATCCCAAGCAAACCAGGGGAGGGCTGTCAGGAAAGATAGAAGGAGACCCATTTGAGAAATATTTAGGACAAGCTTTCTCGAACTAGAGCCCACGGACTTCTAAGGGGTCCAAGGACAAATTCTGGGGGGTCCACCAGTGTATCTAGAGAAATTTCTTAGGAAATAAGTCTTATTCTAGGAAATGGTATTTCAATTACTGATCTTCATAACATTTAAGTTTTGTCTTTGAACCCTTGAAAGCATTATGAGAATCATAACAGATGTAGAATAACTTGTTGGTATGCTGACAGCAGGACCTGTTTTTCTTCAAAATGGTAAAGGATAAGAGTACCCACTGAAGGGGTAAAATTAAGGGATGGGTTAAATGCAAGCAGAGAGGGAGACAGAGGGGTCCTTGAGGGCCCCTGGTTGGGTGGAGGAGCAGCTTGGGAGAAGTTCTCTGTCAGTCCTAAAGAAGTCAGGACCGGTGAGAACTTCTTACGCTTCTTTGTACTGGCCCAGGTGTATCACTCTTTCCCTACGGGCCAAGTGTTGGAGACCAGGAGTTTGTCAAGAGGATGGTGGACTTCACCTCTCCACTCTTCAAACCCCAGATTGGCTTCCCTCTTGGCTCCTCGCTCCGGGATTACCTCTATGTGAGTCCCCAGCTGCAGCCCAAAGGACAAGACCCGTGACCTGTGTTCCTCAGATTCTGCTTTTTCCAGGACTTGGAGATGCCCTGTGACCATGACCATGGCCCAGAGGAAGGGAGAATGCAACAAGCAATACTTGTTAGGAACCTACTGTGTCCCTGCCCTTGGCACAGTTTGCATTTAAACTCATTAATGCCTGGGTGCTGGCTAAGGATGATGGCGAGCTAGGAAGGGCCTCCTCCCCTCATGGAAAAAGTGTCTTCACCTCAATAGAGAGTTCTGAGGGCCCAATAAGCACTCCACTGTTTTCAGGGCCTTTTTATGAGTTGGAAGCCCTCTTGGGAAACCACCTTTTTTTTTTTTTTTTTAAGATTTTATTTATTTGACAGAGAGAAACACAGCCAGAGAGGGAACACAAGCAGGGGGAGTGAGAGAGGGAGAAGCAGGCTTCCCACCGAGCAGGGAGCCCGATGTGGGGCTCAATCCCGGGACTCTGGGATCATGACCTGAGCCGAAGGCAGTTGCTTAACCAACTGAGCCACCCAGGCGCCCCAAGGGAAACCACCTTTTAATGCTGTTTACATTTTCTATGGATATTTCCTGGCTCCTCAGTCCAAGGATGCTATGTTTCCTGGGGGGAGAGTCGGAATGGCGGTGGTGGCCCCTGCAGGCCTCAGTGATGGGTGTGGGGGCTGGGGCAGGACACACTAAGATTGGGCAATTCAGCGACAGGATTGATGGTAGCAATCCTCTTCGTCCCCTTTGATGTGGATGGAGCCTCAGGATGGCTCTGTGGGGACTCACCCAGAGGGTTCTTCTCTGGGATGGGCCTGTCTGTGTAGATGGGTTGGCCTTGGAAGCAGGGCAAAACCTACGATGTCAGGAAGAACTTAAAACAGAAGAATGTCCCATAGGTGAGGAGCATTTGTGTGAGAACTATGTAAAGGGGGCTCTCCCAGCAGGCGGGGAGATGAATGAGATAATGTTGCAGAAGTTGTTGACATCTTTGCAATTCTACCTGGAGAGGTCCTTGGGGGAGGGGGTCACACTTCTGAGGAGGTGGCCCAATGCCGGGATGTTTTCTCCCTGCCCCGTCTCTCCCTAAACATTAACCAGAAGAACCTTTGTGCCCAGTTCACAGATAATGGCCAGATCATTTTCCCGGAGTCAGAGTACCAGATTTTCTCCTACCCCAACCCCCCCCGTAGAGGCTTCACAGGCTGGGACCCTGTGGCCCTGGTGGCTCCATTCTGGGACGATGCTGATTTTTCCAGTGGCTGGGGAACCATATTTTACCAGGTGAGATTTTCCAAGTTGGGCTTTCGGGGATCCCCCAGCAGCCAGCAAGGAAAGACAAAAGGCTATGTAGAGGGGTGTGCATGTATTACTGCTGTCTGAGTCTGGGCTCTGTATGGGCAGGGGGTGAGGTGTAAATATGAGTGGGGGGAGGAAACAGAGCAGGACAATTACATAGACTCGGGAATAGCCTTTCACATGCATGAGAGGACCCGCAGGTGGGATCCTCATTTCCTTGTCTTTTCTGCCTGCCTTTTCTAGGAATATGAGACGCTCTATGATGAACACAATCCGCTAGTCCGGCAGGTGGACTCTTGGATTAACAGGTTCACATACACCTGGAGCTACAAAGCCAAGTGGACCCTAAAGGTCACATGGGTCAATGCCCCTGCCTTTCCCGCCCGGTGGACTTTTGGGGTGAGTGGACCAATGGACAGCTCCCTGTGAACCATCTGGAAGCCAGACATCCTAGAGCCCTAGGCAGGGGCCACTCTTCTACCATGTGCTCCAACTCAGGGACAGATCACAGGGTACAGTACCTCCTCACCCCCACCCTGATGCTGAGCCCTCACCTAGTGCTCACTGGGTTGAAACATAGGAAATAGAATTTAAATAGATTAGAAATAGAAATAGAAATATTTAAATAGAAAAATAGAATGTAAGTCAAAAATGGCTGGCTATTGGCAATTTTATATATCTGGCTCAACCTGATATTATTATCCACATTTTAGAGATGAGGAAGACGATTGTTAGAGAAGTTAAGCAATTTGCTCAAGGTCACCCAGCTGACAAATGACAGAGCCAGGCTTGGAACTGAGGCTTTCTGACTTCCAACACCGGCTTTCAGTCCCAAAGCCATCCAGTGGCAATGGCCACTCCACACAATGTCCTCAGTCTCCCCCCGGTGACTCAGCTCTTATGGACCTTGTGTGTGGTCTCAAGTCAATCAGTTCTTCATTGGTTCAGCAAGTTCATTGGTTACCTACTTTGTTCAAGCAGTGCCTAGCATCTGCCTCCAGGGGACCTCCAGTCTCACCTCCGAGGTCCATCTACAACATTTAGGTTGAAGGGACATTTGAACAGTATCTTTAAAAATACCCCCAGAGGAAACTAACTAGGCCTCCCTTGGCTCTCTGGGGGTGGTGGCTAATCTTTATGAGTCCTGAAGCTTTTTCACACAAACTGTCTTCTCACTGGATCCTAAATCAGAGCCTTTTATCACTCCTCCCTGGACAGAAGTCGCAAAGAAGGCAAATCCACCGCGATAGGTGCTCTGAGCCCCACGGCGAAAGCTGCCTTGCACAATCCCAAACCTTTTCTGGGGAGGCCAGGAAATGAGGGCGTGAGTGTCCAGGCAGAGTGGTGCAGCGGGTGATGGGACACCAGGGAGGAGACCCCAGAACTCTCGCGGGCAACCCCATGTTTGTCTCCAACCCACCTCCAGACCAACACCTACCAGGCCATCCTCTCCACGGATGGGAGCAGGTCCTACGCCCTGTTTCTTTACCAAAATGGCAATATGCAGTGGGATGTGACCCAGCGCCCAGGCAACCCGGTCCTCGTGGGTTTCTCCAGGTAAGACAGGGATGGAAGTCAGCCCTGAGCAGATACTAGGAAGTGGTCCAGGGCGGGGTTTTGGCTGCACACCCACTCCCCCCGCCCCCACCCCTGCCAAGGACAAGGTACAAACCCTTCTTGCTGAGGTCTCAGATTCACACCGACTCCAGTTCCCACTTCTTGTTTCAAATTAAAAGATGCCCATTCACCTGCCATTCTCTTTCCCAACCCAGTCGCCATGCCTCATGGTAATTCCCAGAGCTTTGGCCTCTCTGATTTCTACTGACATTAGTCGACCTCTCTTGAACTCTCAGGTATCATTATACCAGCCAACGTTTCTTATACTGACTACTTAATATGCATTATTTCATTTAATTATCACAACAACCCAGGAAGGAGCTACTCTTTACTACCCATTCTACAGGTAAGAAAACTGAAGTAAAAATAGATCAGTAATTGCCCAAAGTCACAGAGATGAAAGTGGCAAAGCAGGAATTTGCACCCAGATACTTGAGGCTGAAATCTGCCTTCCTGATTTCCACTGGATTGAGCAGGGTGTCCCCTCACCCAGGGACACCAACAGCTTGTGTGGGGTCAATGGGAAAGGCAGAGAGTGGAGGGAGGGAGCCATGGATGGGGCTGTGGATTCCTGTGTGTGAAAGTGTCTCTGACACCTCAGTCTCTGACAACAGTTCTCGACCACTATTTTCAGATGCTGGCATACGCAATCAGTTGTGAAGGTCACATAATTTGTTACTGATCATTGCTGCAAATTCTCTTGGATGGTGTTCGGGGTTACCCCTATAATTCCGTTGCTTTCCCTTGCTTTTTGATGTGCTGTGAAAGAGAAAGGAGTGGAATTATCCAGCTAGCTAGGGATTGCCCACCCTCCTGAGTAGCCCACGGAAGGTGTCCCAGGGGTGTGCTTCACCTATCCTGTGGCAAGAGAGGAGGAGAGGTCAGGAGTCACTGCACAGAGCCAGGTACCCAGAGCGAGGCCAGGGGCTCCCTTCCAGGATTTTCCCTTTTCCTGGAGCAGCGCCGTGAACTCAACATGAGCGGTGTGCACTCACTGTGTCAGATCCTCACTCAGTTCTGAGGGTCCACAAATGGTACTACATTTAATCCTCACCACACTGTGAGGCGAGGGCAGCTGTTGTCTTTTTTCTACCATTGTGAAAACAGAACCAAAGAGATGAAGCAGTTTGCTCATGACTGCCATGCTGCTAAGGGCTGGAATCAGACGCTGAATCCATGCCTGTCTAAAGGCAGAGACTGGCTCTTTAGCATCACGACCTACAGTCCCCTACCCAGTCCTCTGTCCCATCCCCCTTTGAGGGGAAGCTCATCAGAAGGGCCTCTGTCATGTTCACACCCTATCTCATGGCCAGCTTCTCGCAGTTAGCAGTCAGTTGTAGAATAAATCAGAGCCTTCCCTTCCTTTGCCCCCCCATCTCTGCCCTCTCTGCCTGCTGCTGGGAGTCAGAGATGCCAGCTGGCTGATGAGCTGATTGAGTAACTGACTGGTATCTAATGACTACCTGGGCTGAGTGACGGTCTGTCCCACTGGCGGGAGGAATGTACAACTCGTCGACCCAGAGGAAAGACCCCGTGTGTGACAGAGGCCTCTGATTCTTTCCTTTGCCCACAGTGGAGACGGGTATTTTGAAAACAGCCCACTGACATCCCAGCCAATGTGGCAGAAGTATCTACCAGACCAATTCCTGAATTCCATCTCAGGTAACAGCGCCACTTCTCCACACACGAGCTGGACCCAAATCCTCTCTGTCCTGAACTCCAGGAGTCTTGAGAGTCCTAGTGAGACAGCCTCCTAACATGTCCATCACCCCAGAGGGTGTCCCCACACAGTCTGACCCAAGTGTAATCAGGACTCGGCCCTCCCCAGGAGCGTGGCACCTCGTGCGCCCTGACAGTGCAGTTCCGCCTGGGGCTATGTCTCCCCCTGGGATGAGCCAAACTCGAGGCTCTCGGTGGGGGTCCAGATCCTGCAAGTGAGGACAGGGCTATGGCAGGGCAGCAGTTCAAGTGTCCTGTCCAGGGCTGGAGTGAGAACCCAGATGAGATCCCCGCAAGGAATCTACCAAGGGGAGGTCCACCAGTCTTGACATTCAGCCAGTCATCATTTATTCAGCACCTGCTGTATGTAAGGGCCAGGAATATGAAGGGGGGGGAAAAAAGAAAAGAAAAGAAAAGAAAAGAAAGAAAGAAAAAGACTGACTGCGTTTACTCTCAGGCAGCTCTCACTCTGTTAGGAAGGCCAGTGTTTCAGTATCAGGAGGCCCCATGGGACATGACTCAATCTCTTGTCCAGAGGTCCCAACAGGATGGAGATTATAGTTCCCACAATGTGAGTAGAATGAAGGACAGTTTAGCATTAGAAATCTGCCATGTAGATTGTGAAACATAAATCTACTTCTGTGTGTTCTGGGACAAGAACTTTTGGTAAACAGAAGCTAAGTCAAATCGTGGGTGCCATCTTGTGGAGAGAACTGCCCTGTTAGCTTTGGGGCCCTTCTATCAAGAACTCATGGGCTTGTGACCTTGGGGGCAAAATGTCAGTGTGTGTGTGTGTGTGTGTGTGTGTGTGTGTTGGGGGGCAACATCTGATTTGTTTCCCATGAGATCAGGCCATTGTAGAGAAGGTAAAATAATTATTTTTTCAAAATCTTAACAAATTGTAGTTATCTTGACAATTTCTTCTTTTGTGTGGGAACAGGGTCAATATCTAATACATTATGTCCTCTTGTGTCTTATTGGACTCTGGAGTTCCCTTCTCACTCCTGGCCGTTGGGGGCAGGGCAGTACGTAACATACAGTTGAAGTTTAAATTCAAACCCCCGGCAGGGTCTCTTCTCCCAGTTACTTCTTCCTCCCGAGGATGGCCTCCGGCCCCAGAGGATGCTTCCTCAGCCTCATGGTGCTGGAGCAAGGCCCCAGATGGCTGCTGGGCATCAGCTTCTGTCCTGGCTGCTTGGGCCACTGACATGGCTGTGCTGGGGAGGGGGAGGGGCAGGGATGATGGCCAAGTGTCTGAGCTGGTGGCTGGTGGCACCCGCCCCTTAGGGAGGTGAAGGTTGCGTGAGGAAGGACCCGTGTGGGGAGATGGGAAGGCACTCGAGTGTCAGATGGGAGGATCCGTGGACTGAAGCTCAGGGCTAGGGTCTAGCTCTGAGTAGGTGCAGGTCAGGCCACCCCGCCTGGCACTTGTCCCAGGGTTTCCTGCTAAGATCCGAGCTTTAAGGGCTTCTGGAGGTCACAAAAAGGGGCCAATCTGAACTGGGTCCCTGGTTGCTGTCCAGAGTTAGGAAGGCGGCTTACGGAAAGTGCATTTACGAGTTGGGCTGCTAAAGCAGAGAGCTTGTGGCCCTGGGCCCTGGGATAACCCTTCTTCCTTTGCTCCTCTAGGTCTCCGCGGCCTGCAGGTCTATAGCCTACACAGGGACGAAAGGCCCAATTACCGCCTCCGGTGCCTGCAGTGGTTGAAGAGACAGCCTCAGGGCCCCATGTGGAGCTGGAATCAGATCTCCTGCCCTTGCTCCTGGCAGCAGGGACTATGGGACTTACGATTCCAGCCCATCAGCATTCGTAAGCCCTCCTTCCTTCTCTCAGAGCATCCCCACCGTGCCCCATAAGCCCACCCACCAGCCCTCTGCTCACACCTGATCTGTCCCTTTCAGGACACACCCGGCCCCTCCCCAGAATCCCCCCATTCCTACCCCCACCTCCAGACCTCCTTGGCCTGAGCACATCTGTCCTTGTCCCAGGCTGGTGGGGCCTCGGAGGCAGGCAGCTGTGCAGCTTCTCCTCGTGGCGCGGGGGCGTGTGCTGCAGCTACGGGCCCTGGGGCGAGCTCCTCCAAGGCTGGACGGTGCGCATGCCCTGGCAGTTTGGTACGTGTGTCCATAGAGATCTCACTACCCCCCCCCCCCCGCCTTCTCCAGAGTTCTTTACTCATCTCTGTCAGGGCCCAGGCCTGGGCGCCCAGCCAAGCAGTGGGACCCGAAGAAAGAAGGCTTTTGTCCCCATTCCCTCCCAGCTGCCTCCCCTCTCTGGCCATTAATTTCCTGATCTTGTAATGTTTGGAAGCTTCCAACAACCCTTCCAGCTGACCTCCTGGGGATTTACATCGATTCAGTGCCTCTCACCCCATCTTCCCTTGGCCCAATAGTCCCAGACAAGAGTGGGCGCATCTCTCCAGGGAAAGAGAGGGGACTGAGTCTGACCCTGTCCCTCTGGACCCAGATCAGCTGGCTGTCATCTCCTGCAGAGACCCTCCAGAGGAGCTAGAGAGCACAGGGTTGGGGGACCATGTGGCTCCCTGCTTCGTCCCTTGCCACCCCGCTGCCCTCGACAATCACAGCAGACCCCATGGTTGCCCATACTATCAGTCCCGGCCTTCCACTCCCGCCCTGCGAGAGCAGGGGGACTTAGCCTCACCCTTCGGGAGAGGAAGCCCTTGGGCCATGGCCCTGATCCCGGCACTCCTGGGGGCTCTGCTGCACGCAGCTCTGGCAAGCCTGCAAGGGAGACCGTGACAGGTCAACCGCCTGAGGCCAGGGAGCAGGACAGGATCTGTCCCCAGGTGTGCCTGATTTCCAAACCATGCACTTGCTACCCGTGTCATCAAACCTTCCGGCTGGGCTCTGCAGGCCCTCTGTCTCCCTGCCACATGCCGTTCTTCCCCCCAGACCAGGAGCTGGAGCCGTGGGACTGGTGCTGCCGCTGGAACGACAAGCCGTCCTTCTGTGCCCTGTACCAGCAAAGGCGGCCACGCATCGGCTGCGCCGGGTACCGGCCCCCCCGGCCCGGTGAGGCTGCCGGGGCCCCGCGGGGCTGAGGCAGGGCAGATGGGGAGGGACAGAGAGCTTCCTGGGGCAGGGCTGTGGCCAGGAGGTGGAGACCATCCAGTGTGCGGCCCATGGCAAGCGGAGGGGCTTTGTACCTGGCATTGAGCTTTCAAGGGGTTGGGGGGGGGGCGCGGAGATAATGATGTGAATTCGGGCAGGGCACAAAAGTGCAAGAGGGTCTCTGGGGATGGTTCTGTCTTCCATGAACATCTCCCAGGCTTGAGTCGGCCTGGAGGCCGTGGGGGAATCTCAGCTCCCTCTCTGGCCTGTGGTGCCATCGTGATCTCTCCTTTCTTCCAGCCTGGATGTTTGGGGACCCCCACATCAGCACCTTGGATGGTGCCAATTTCACCTTCAACGGGCTGGGGGACTTCCAGCTGGTCCGGGCCTGGGACAGAAACTCCTCGTTCCTGCTGCAGGGCCGCACCGCCCAGACGGGCTCAGCCCAGGCCACCAACTTCATTGCTTTTGCGGCTAAATATGACACCAGCCTCCTGAGCCCCATCACAGTGAGTGAGGCCGGAGCCCCAAGGGGGAGAGGAAGAAGGAGGAAGGGAACAGAGCAGCAGGGAGGGAGGACACACCCGGCCAGTGCAGTGGTTCGAGAGTCAACCCTAGAGACGGTGGGATTCGGGTCAGGGCTCCGCCAGCCATGTGGTTCTGAAGAAACAACTGAACTCCTAGTGCCTCAGGTTTCTTGCAGTAAAGTGAGAAGAGTAATACTACCTACCTCACAGGGCTTTTGTGAGATTTAATTGGGATCATCTGAGAAATGCTGGAGAGGGCAGTCACTGAGATGGTCACAGTCCCATCGAAGGTAGCTGACGCCGGGGACTCCAGCCGGGCCCCTGCGGAAGGAACCCTCTACAGCTTTTGGCCAGCACAACCTCGTCATCCCCCCCACCCCCTCTTCCTCTGGGGCTCAGGTCCAAACTCTCTGCAGCCCCCCTTTTCAGCCTCTGGGCCCATCTGCAGGTCACACTTAGACCTCCTCCAATTCCCTTCCAGGTCCGATGGCTCCTTGAGCCCAATGACACAATCCACGTGCAGGTCAATAACCAGACTGTGACATTTGGGACTAACCGTGAAGACCCAGAAGGTAGGCTGCGGGCAGCCGTCAGCCCCCTTCTCGGCTTATCTGACTCAGCCTTCAGTGAGGGTGCCCAGTGCCCGGGAGCAGCACAGGAAAGGGGAGTAGGGGGTGGGGTCGACACCCTTGCTTTCAGCAGTGGGGCCTGAGCAGCTTCTTCACCCAGAAGCCAGGCATTGAGCTTCCCCTCCTCACTTCTCTCCTTCCTCCAGGGCGGTGATAGCCTTGTGCCTGTCTCCAGTCCCCAGGAAAGAGGGGGTGTCCTGTGAGTTCGGCTTTGAGCCACTGGAAAAGGCACCCTCACGTCACCCCCTGGAGCTGCTCTCGGAGTCTCCCTTCTTTTTTTTTTTTTTTTTAATTTGACAGAGAGGTCACAAGTAGGCAGCGAGGCAGGCAGAGAAAGAGGGGGAAGCAGGCTCCCCGCCAAGCAGAGAGCCCGATGCGGGCCTCGATCCCAGGACCCTGAGATCACGACCCGACCTGAAGGCAGAGGCCTTAACCCACCGAGCCACCCAGGCGCCCTCGGAGTCTCCCTTCTGCACTTGACCCTTCACTACTGCCAAGCCTTAATCCCGCAGGGTTCCAGTGATGGTTTCTTCCTCTTCTGTCTCCCAACCTTGCAGGCCGGGAGATATTCAACACCACTGGCATCGTGGTGACCCGCAATGGCTCCCTGGTGTCAGCCACCCTCGACGGGACTGTGACCGTCTCAGTGACCGCCCTCTCCAACATCCTCCACGCCTCCTGCAGCCTCCCAGAGGAATACCGAAACCGCACAGAAGGCCTCCTGGGTGAGAAACAGACAGGACTCTGAGTCTGAGTCTGAGGCCACAGAAAGAGCAGGACTAGGGTGGAGGGCGCAGACCTCAGGCAGCTCCCTGTCCATCTGGCCTGTGGGATTCCAGGCTGAGCTTCCCTTCCTCGGCCCCCTGGGAACAGAACCCTGAGAGCATGGAGAGGTGCAGAGGGTTGAAGGATTCCTTCAGCTTCCTTCGAGTCTAACTTCTTGTCGTCCTAAAGCTCCAGTTCCAGGGCAGCTGAAGGGGCTTTGAGGATGGGCTCTGGGGAAGGCAGAGCTTCCCCTCCCTCCAGCCACCACTTCCCCTCCCTTCATCCTCCATTTCCTCCTTTATTTTCCCCTCCTCCATCCCTGAGACAGGAGCAGGCTACAAGCAGGCTACAACCTACCCACCCTCCGAAAGGACTGAATGGAGAACAGAAGCAACTGGAAGAGGCTTCCCAGGCTCCCTCGTCCCCCTCCCACCTTGAGTGTGACCCATTGGATGCTTCCCAAGGAAAGGAAGAGCTACAGACCCAGGGTGACTGACCTTCTCCTTTGTCTCTCAGGAGTCTGGAATGACAATCTGGATGACGACTTCAGGATGCCCAATGGCTCCACCATTCCCAGCAACAGCTCCGAGGAGTTGCTTTTTCAATATGGAATGACCTGTAAGTCTGGGCCTCAGAGTCCTCGGGGTAGGTGCGGCTGAGCTGGGATGAAGGAAGCATTGTCTCCCTCAGCCTGTGGGAGACAGACCTCCACCCTTCGTGAGGGAGAGGTGGAAAGGCCAGGAGGAAATGCTCAGGGTTCTGGTGCCCCCCGCCAGATTTGTCCCCTCCACTCCCATCCTACCTGTGTTGCTCTTCCTGGGAGAGACGATGAGGGCAGTGGTGGCCCTCACTCACTAGAGTAGGGATTTCCAGCCTCAAAAGTTGGAAGTCACTTAACCCCTCCGCAAGTCCGCCCCTTGCCCCAAGGCGTATAAAGTGAGAGTAAGGGGTGGTCACGGCTGAAGCATAGCTGGAGACCCATCCCTGGTCCCACTGCCATGGCTTCCCACGTGTTACAGGGGAAATCAGTGATACAAGACTCCTTGGCAAGAGAGATGACCACCTGCCTTCCAATTTCACCCCTATCTTCCTTTCCCAACTGTGGAAAAACAAAACCTTGAGTGACAAGCCGTTCCCCCATTGTGATGGAGACGAACAGTGCATCTATGACAGCCTGGCCACAGGAAACTCAAGCACTGGCCTGAATACGAAGAACCTCTTCAGAAGATACCAGAAGATGAACAACACACTCAGTAAGTGGCACAAAGCGCAGGGAGGCGTTCACGGGGTCAGCTGGCAGATGAGGAGCCCCCGCTGATGTTCCTTTAAGCTGCACACTTAAAAAATTTAACAGATTCTTTTGCTCATGTTATACCTCCCATGACTCCCCAGCTCACTCTGTGATGACCTTCAAATCCCTTTCCCACCCGACCCCGGGACCTCTCAAACTCTTCCTCTACTTCAGCCCCGCTGGCTTCTCTGTGCTCTTCAAACACACCAGGCTCGCTCCAGGCTCCAGACTCCGCACACGCTGTTCTCTGCCGTTGCAACGCCCCTCCTGCAGACTAGCCCCGCACCCCCTTCACGGTTCTACACAAATAGAGTCATCTGCTCAGCATGGCGTTTCTTGGCTAGTCTGTCTGAAATTTCACATTTACCTGTGCTTCTTGTTCGCCTTCCTTGCTCTGTTTTTTCTCCTTAGTACTTATATCTATCTAGGATATTTTCTAATTTTCAAGGTATCTTTATTACTTGTTTACTGCTGTATCCTTACTACCTAGAACAGAACCAGCCATATATAGTAGGCACTCAATAAATGTGCTAAGTGACTGACTGAATGAATGAATAATGAAATGGCAATAGCATTTCTACCGGATTCCTCTGTTTTCTGACAAAGGCAATGCCCATCTGTTGATTAGCCTGGTGGTTTCCGGCCCTCTTCCAGTGGGAAACTCTGTGATGGTCTGAATGACCCTGTTCTCTGATTCACGTTGTACTATGCCCAGCATAGCACTCTGATCAGGAAAGAACTTGACCTGAATCTTGTCTTAGGGGGAAGACAAGGAAAAGCTAAGGGTTTGGCCAAGTGGGCAATAGAACTCCAACTCCCTCTGCGGAGATCTGAAGGCAGGTACAGGGAATATTTCCTGCTTTCAGAGGTGGGTCACGGCTCTGAGACCGCTGCACACACCAGAGACTAGACAGAGAGAGAAGAGACCCGTGAGGCAAGAGAGCGTCTTGCCCCAAACCCCGAATCCCCTCTTCGTGTTTCAGATAAGTACCCACCCACTATCAAGGGTCAGCATGTGGTGCAAGCCTACATGGGGCAGACCATGCGGATTCAGTACACCAGCCACCCTGAGAAGGTCAAATTCACTCTGAGGAACAGCAGCACTGACTTCAGGCTCTTCGGTAAGAGTGCTTGGCTGCCAGTGGGAAGGGAAAAGGTCAGAATCAAGCTGTAGGTAATTTTGCACCTTTACACGCTGGGCAACCTCATGCCACTTTTCCATTGAAATATCCAGGACCAGCACTTCTGAGAACAAGCCCTCTGATTCAGATAGGTGACCCAGTGAATCGCAGTGATGGCCTTCTGGCAATCTGGCCAGCTAGCTGCACTGACTCGGGGCCTGTACAAGTGATTCAAAGGTCACTTCACCTCAAATCCAAAACATGCAATCATCTTTAACCAGCTTTGTGCAATCACCAAATTATTGGAATAAAGTATAATGTTTCTCATTATTTGTTTTGTTGGCCAACCATGTTTGCCTAACTTTGTCTCTCCTTGCTGCTTTTCCATGCTGGGACCAATCTAAGCCTCATTCTCCCTGTCAGTAATGGTATGGTGACCCCCCGTCCTATAACCATGATCTGGGTCAAAAAGTCAAAGCCCACAGGATGCAACTTGCCCTCTGTGGCCAGCACCGGTTACACTAGTGACTGATCTTTGCTAAACCAAAGCTGTTTGGGACCTTACTTGAGCTCTGAGCACCTCCCTCTGCCTCATTTTCTTTCTGTGCATAAGAAGGGACTTACTTGTATGTAGCTGGCAATCTGGCCAGAGATTAAAATCAATAGGCTCCATGTGACACACTCCCAGGTGCTAGCCAATGGCATCAGATTTTTCTCCCCTGGGCTCCTCTCCTGAAGAGGGACAGCCTGGAACTAGTCTCATCTGTCCCCTACTGTCAACAAGTCTTCAACCTGCTTCATTAAGGAGACTTGCGTATTTCCTTGGACGCTGTAAGACAGGTTTGGATCAGAAGAGTCCTTGCTGATATGTAGCAATGTTTTCACTGTAGACTGGTATCTGGAGGTCAAAGGTCCATGAAGTGAGAGGGGTGGGCAAGACATCAGGGCAAGGGATGGGGCTGTTGTGAAGGGAAAGCTGGTTCCATCTGCAGTGTAGCCTGGCTTTGTGGCCTTGTTTTCTGTCCCTCCTGGATGTCCCAGCCTGGGGCACGTGCAGGCAGAGTTGCTCCTTGGGATCTCTTCAGGGGGCAACTGCTTTCTTCTCTGGAGTTCCACCCTACAATCACTTAGTGGGGCTCATGCTACCTCCAGCTTGGGAGGTGACCGGGATGTGGTCCAGCTTGGGAGGTGTTTGGGGTGTGACTGGGATCATTTCAGGAAACCTAGGTCAAGGAACCAGCTTAGGTCAAGGAAATGCCTGATGACCTTTGAGGGGTGGTCTGAGAGAGGTGCAGGAAGGCAAGTATCAGCACTCAGGGTGTCAGATGTCAGGGTGTGTCAGACCACACAACAGTCAACGTTCCCTGCTCTCCATGGCCTTGTCTTCCCTGGGGCAGAGAATGGGACATTGCTATGGACACCGACGTCGTTGGAGCCATTCACTTTGGAGATTCTAGCAAAAGACATCGAAGACAACTTGTCATCTGTACTCCAGCCAAAGACGGTGGTCTGTGCTTGTAAGGAAAAGAGCCAGTGTGTATACAGTCTGACCAGCCGGGTGGGCAGATCCTCCCTGGAGGTGAGTGCTGGGGGAAGCGGGGAGGGAGGTCTCCCTGTTGAGGCGAAAGGCAGTGGGAACTGAAGGGATGGCATTATTCAGTCCCTCTGGGGTAACATGTATATTGGGAGCTGTGGTAGGTGAGGACCGTCAACACCAATCTCAGGCCAAACTCTGATGTGTAAGAAACAGCACTTTTTTCACTGCTTACAGCTCAACGGAATTTTTATCCTAGCTCCCATTCTGCCAGGCTTACAGAAAACATCCACCTCAGTGTCCTTTAAGACTCCCCAGGGGCCCCCAGCTTCACAGTTCTAGAGATTATTTATGGAGAGAGAGAGAGAGAGAGAGAGAGAGAGAGAGAGAGAGAGAGAGAACGGGGAGGAGCACAGGGAGAGGGAAAGAATCTCAAGCAGATTCCCTGCTGAGCAGGGAGTCCAATGGGGGCCTTGATCTCACAATCCTGAGATCATGACCTGAGCCGAAATCAAGAGATCCAGAGTTGGGTGCTTAACTGACTGAGCCACCTAGGCACCACCCCCTTATCCCCCAATAGCTCCATGGTTCTAGCACAAAGCATGGAGAGATGGGGACAGGGAGGCATCCCTGTGGTCCCTGGGCATGAGCCCACACAGATCACAGGTTCCATGTTGCCGCCTCTTTGTTCCCAGCAACCTTGTTCAGGCCCAGAAAGTCCAAGTTCCCATCTGCCCAGAATCACCACACAGCCATATCTCTCTGGGGTCTCTTCATTGTGGTGCTGGGAAGAGAGGGGCAGGCCCCCCATGACGTTGACACCCCCAAACCCTTTGTTTTCTCTTTTATTGTCTCCTTCCAGCTAAAAGAAGGAGCTCTTCGTTTTGGAGAAAATTTTTGTTCATGCAAGTTTTAACCAAGATAGTGGCCTTAGTCTATGAATCTTGTCCCCAAAATTTTTTTAAAAATTTGTTTCGTTTTGTTTTGTTTTGGTTGTAAAGCAGGAACTGTCAAGGAAAGTGGTTTGCCTGGCCACACCCAGCACCCCCTTCAGCCCTTACACACCCCTTCTCCTCAAGCATGAACAAGGAATTCCTACTTGAACAGGGTAAAGGTAGAGGAGCCCAGGGGTAGAAGATGGGAAAAAGATTCTACCTGGGAGAAACAGAGATTAAAATCAATATATTATTTTAGGCATCCCAAAATATCCAGTCTTGGAAGTGGGAAGTGTTGGGGCGGGTGCATTTTAGGGAGATTTCTAGAGTCATCTCCGTAGGGGTGTCAGAATAGAGAGACCAGGGGTTGGACGAGGTTTGGGGAATCAGTATCTTTCTGTGCCATTTATCCGGTTGCTGTGTGTTCTCACGGTGCTTAGGCAGTGTGGCTCTGCCTTCTGGGTTAGGGAGTCAGCACGGGAAGATGGAGCAGGAAACTGAGCTTCCGTAAGATCCAGTTTTCAAGGAATAGTAGAGTATTTATTTAGTCCCTGTCTTATTCTAAAAAGCGTTTCCAGCAAGGATATATGGTGTGGCTGAGATCCCAGGCCTGGCACCAGGCAGAGGGGCCGGGGGTTGGGGGTCAGGGAGAAGGAACGGCCCGGGGAGGCCCAGCGGGCTTGGCAAGGTTGTACAGGACCAAAACCTGGTCAAGAAGGTGCTCAGGAGATGCTGGCAGAATTAAGACAAGGACGTGACGTCCATGGGTTCTCAGACCAGAGGGGTCAGTACAGAGACACCCAGAAGCCTTGAATGGTTCCCGCCTCCTGGCTCCCCAGTAATCACCCTCTGTTGCAGGTGGCTGGCTGCAAGTGTGACCGGGACACCTTTGGCCACTACTGTGAACGCTCCAAGAACCACTGTGAGGAGCCGTGCTTCAAGAATGTGCGGTGCATTCCGGGGAAGGGCTGTGAGGCCTGCCCCCCACACCTCACTGGGGATGGACGTCATTGTTCAGGTGAGCAGGGGACAGGGCCCTGGCAGGAGGAGGCTCTGGGGACATGGATGCCTGGACAGCCTGGGGATTGGGGCCAACCATTTCTCTCCCTTTTCCGGCAAGTCTTCAGAATACTCAATAGCATTGGCTATGGGAAGGAGGTCAGGACATCCGGGAAGATGTGAAGCTGAAGGAGAAGAGATTGTGGAGGCACAGGGGAGCAGCCAGGGAAGGGCAGGCTGAGGTCCTGATGGGGGAAACTCGGGGCAAGAGACTGAAGATGGCCTGGTGGGGACCGGGGGAGAGTGGGCAGATGGCCAGCAGGAGCTGAGGGGCCAGAGGCAAGCTGGGGCCCTCAGGTTCCTCATGAGTCTTCAGAGACACAAAGCTCAACATCTTCACATCTCAGCTAGGACATTTGGGGTGCTGCCATGGGCATCTGGTGGCAAGGATGAGTCATTCCTTTGAGTCCTCCTTTCATCATCTGTTCCTCAGCCTCTGAGCCACTGGAGTCCTGATGAGGGTGATCACCGGGAGGCCTTCCCAAAGCCCCCTACATTGCCCGAAGGGACTCTAGAGGCCCCGTGTCTTCTGAGGAGAGGCCAGAGTGGGTAGAACCACAACTTCATAAGGCAGAAAAAAGGGTGGAAGTGTGGTAAGCAGGCTGGTGGGTCCTTCTCCTGCCGGCCTTCCAGTCCTTTCCGCCCACGGGGGGGGGGGGGGAGGTTCTGATAAACATGCCATTCTCTCAGCAGAAGTGGGAGCATACTGACATGGCAGAAGGACTATC